>JAOTOM010005066.1:160000-407500 GCA_034440615.1 Ashinkailepas kermadecensis
TTTTAGGAGAGATGGTAAGTGAGACTAGAGACGAAAGTTTTCTCCAGGTATGTATGCATTATTTGGGGTATATTTGGAGTCATTTGAAGGACAACAAAAGTTATACATTATACCGTTATCATCCATGAGCATACAATGTTTATTTCTTGTCAACCCTAGAAAACCCTGCTGCCATGTGTCTGTGACTCTGAGTTCGACGCTGCTCCACTGCTGGGGTTTCGGCCGGCTCACGTTCGGCCGGCGCGAGAGGTTGGCGCTGCGCATCGATCTAAAGATAAATCAAAGAGGTTCATTGGACAGCAATCTCTTGTCGCTGCTGGCATGTTACGATCCCATTCCGGCTGCTCTTCATGCGCCCAGTCTCGCACGGGATACCGGCAGCTCTGTGAGTTCAGCTGCTCAGCTGCTCAGCTGCTCAGCTATGTGAGAATGACCAGTATTGGCAGCTCACCGACAAATGAACTGCTTTGTCAATCCGACGACGGTCGACTGGCCAACGGTGGCGCTCCGATGGAGGCCCGGTGGAGCCGGTGGAGCTGTAGCGGCCGCCTGTGGCGTCGTTCGCACGTCGTGCATTACGTTCGGAACCCATATCGGTCTGCTGCCGCCCGGCCGGTTATGCATACAGAGTGGATACCATTAGCCGTGACGTCACCCACATGTGGCCGGATCGCCGACCAGTGACGCAACGGACGGCAGCCCGCAGTCGGGTCCACTACTGCCGACGGCAGCCCCCGGTCGGGTCCGCTCCACATCCAGCCCCGCCGGCCCGCCCTCCCCACCGGCCCTGCTGCCGATGGCGGTCCGCTGCCATCGCCCCTCCCAGTGGCGGCATACTTCAGGCACCGCCGGCTTTGTTGATCCGCGGCCCGGTGTCGGCATCAAGGCCGAATTTGATTGGAAAATGTATCATGCGATCGGACGATGCGATGCCAGTAAGGTGACAGCCTGTCCTGCTTGGGTACAATATACGTGCCGTGAGGGCCGTGCCGTTACGGGGCTGGGACGAGGACGTCTGACGGTCCAATCGGTGGAGCTGCTGAGAAGATCGCTCCTCTCGGCGGCCCTCCGATCAGCCTCGTCTGCAGACATTCTCAGCAGCCTTCAGATCAGTCTCGTCTGCAGACATACTCAGCAGCCTTCAGATCAGCCTCGTCTGCAGACATTCTCAGCAGCCCTTAGATCAGCTTCGTCTGCAGACATTCTCAGCAGCCTTCAGATCAGCCTCGTCTGCAGACATCCTCAGTCTCAGTCTTCTCAGTCTCAGTCTCAGTCTCAGTCTCTCAATCTTCTCGTCCCAGTTTCAGATCAGTCTCGGATGCCGACATTCTCAGCAGCCCTCCGATAAGTTTCACGAGCAGTTCGTCCCAGTAGCGTTTCGATCAGCCACACGGGCAGCCATTCTCAGCAAGCCTCCGATCAGCATCACTGATGGGTCTTTTCAGCAGCCCTTCGATCAGAGTCTAATCTGCAAGCCTTCTCAGCGGCCATCTGATCATCCTCATCAGCAGCCCTTCCCAGAAGTCCTCCGATCAGCCCCATCTGCAGCCTTTCTCAGCAGACCTCTGATCAGCCTCATCGGCAGCCTTTCTCAGCAGACGTCTGATTAGCCTCATCAGCAGCCCTTCCCAGGAGTCCTCCGATCAGCCTCATCTGCAGCCTTTCTCAGCAGACCTCTGATCAGCCTCATCTGCAGCCTTTCTCAGCAGACCTCTGATCAGCCTCATATGCAGCCTTTCTCAGCAGACGTCTGATCAGCCTCATATGCAGCCTTTCTCAGCAGACCTCCGATCAGCCTCATCTGCAGCCTTTCTCAGCCCCATGGCGATGTGCCGACTGGTCTCGCCGCTGCAACCTATGGCGATGTGCCAACTGGTCTCGCCGCTCCAGCCCCATGACGATGTGTCAACTGGTCCTTCTCCAGCCTATGGCGATGTGCCAACTGGTCTCGCCGCTCCAGCCCCATGGCGATGTGCCGACTGGTCTCGCCGCTGCAACCCATGGCGATGTGCCAACTGGTCTCGCCGCTCCAGCCCTATGGCGATGTGCCAACTGGTCTCGCCGCTCCAGCCCCATGGCGATGTGCCAACTGGTCTCGCCGCTCCAGCCCCATGGCGATGTGCCAACTGGTCTCGCCGCTCCAGCCCCATGGCGATGTGCCGACTGGTCTCGCCGTCCAGCCCCATGGCGATGTGCCAACTGGTCTCGCCGCTCCAGCCCCATGGCGATGTGCCAACTGGTCTCGCCGCTCCAGCCCCATGGCGATGTGCCGACTGGTCTCGCCGCTGCAACCCATGGCGATGTGCCAACTGGTCTCGCCGCTCCAGCCCCATGGCGATGTGCCAACTGGTCTCGCCGCTCCAGCCCCATGGCGATGTGCCAACTGGTCCCGCTCCAGCCCCATGGCGATGTGCCGACTGGTCTCGCCGCTCCAGCCCCATGGCGATGTGCCAACTGGTCTCCCGATGGTCGCCGCTCCAGCCCCATGGCGATGTGCCGACTGGTCTCGCCGCTCCAGCCCCATGGCGATGTGCCGACTGGTCTCGCCGCTCCAGCCCCATGGCGATGTGCCGACTGGTCTCGCCGCTCCAGCCCCATGGCGATGTGCCGACTGGTCTCGCCGCTCCACCCCTGGCGATGTGCCAACTGGTCTCGCCGCTCCAGCCCCATGGCGATGTGCCATACTGGTCTCCCGCTCCAGCCCCATGGCGATGTGCCGACTGGTCTCGCCGCTCCAGCCCCATGGCGATGTGCCAACTGGTCTCGCCGCTCCAGCCCCATGGCGATGTGCCAACTGGTCTCGCCGCTCCAGCCCCATGGCGATGTGTCAACTGGTCCTTCTCCAGCCTATGGCGATGTGCCAACTGGTCTCGCCGCTCCAGCCCCATGGCGATGTGCCAACTGGTCTCGCCGCTCCAGCCCCATGGCGATGTGCCGACTGGTCTCGCCGCTCCAGCCCCATGGCAATATGCCAATGTCACTGACATGCGAGGATCAACAGCCCGTACTGAACGTTAACATCATTACACGAATGGTTTAGTAATATGATGCCTATGGATGACAATGCAATTAGAAACCTGACATATATAGGTAACGCATAAGAATTCCCTCGCTGCCTTGTCATTATCTGGAGAGCTGAACGGTCTCTACAGTCTCAGCTTGAAGGAGATCAATGGGGGAAGGTAACAACGATAGTGAGGGAAGTACATTTTCATGGTTGGTGACTTTGATCCGCCGATTTTTAATATCAAACACCACGTGCTAGCTGTTTCAGTTTTCGTTGAGGATTTCGCTTCAATACAATTCCGAGAACTGATCCTTAACTGACACAAAGCACGTTCGGTGTTTATTTCTGAATGTTCTAAGGCTGCTGTGAAAAAGCGGGCCGCCGCTAGGATGAAAGCCGGCTGAAAACTGCGGCAAACAGGATCCTGACAGCGACGGAAAAAGCCGGGAGCCGTCGCTGACTGCCGACGCTGATTGCGAGGTGGAGGTTTTTCGTGACATCCCACCGAGCGTGGCAAAGTCCTACAGAGCCGAGCTGATTCTTCAGCGCGCACGAGGTGTCATCCATTGGGGCTCAAGCGGCACGGCTCTGCATCACAGCTCGCCGTGATGTCAAACTGAACACGTTTATTGCCGGTGAAAATGGCAAGTGCTGAATGCTAGCTACAAATTATTCAGAACGTAACTAATAGTATGATTCGCTTGACCCACTCAATTTTGAAATCGGTTCAATGGATTCCGGGATCTTGGGAAGGGGAGGGGCGGTATCTGCCCCCTTACAGATTTAGGCATAATTGAACATTACCGTAATAGGATTACGGAAGTTTTTTCCAATCAAGACATCTCCTGCTAGCTACTCAACAAATCGTATCATCCACATAAATGAAGAAAACATCTCAGCGAGGATGCGACCGGACCTTCGGTTCTTGCTGGTCAAGGCCTCTCCGGTGGAGACGTCGCCATACTCAGGTGGCCCTGGTCAACCGAAATATCCCCATAGTACCGCTTCTATATAGATAGCCTTCTACCTATTATAAACGTTCTCTCTATTTAGGTAGCACCTTTCCATCCGGTGCTTCTTTCAATCGAAGTGTCAAAATCCAGACATCTGCTTATCTTACTACTCCTTTCTTCAGACCTCAACCTATGTTGATGACATATCTTCAGGTCCACAGCTCCTATCGTCGGAACGTGGCCAATAAAACCACGCTGCCACTGTCTGGTTGGGATTGTCCGGAGAGAACCACGCTGCCATTGCGTGGTTGGGATTGTCTGGAGAGAGCCACGTTCCCGTTGTCTAGTTGGCATTATCTTGAGGGCAGCTCTGATATGCCATGGTCGGCGCGTCTTGGTCCGCATTGATCAACTGCAACAGGAGTTGTCGAGAGGCAAGAATGGTATCGTTTCTTCTCATGTTCGAAGTATGCGCATAAATATGAGAATGGCTACGTCAATGGCTTTGGGACAAATGCAATTGGTCGTTTAAGTTTGCTTTAAAAAAATCCATGATAAAGTATTATGGTGTGTGTGTAAAAACACTTAACTATAAACAATAAAAATATTCTTTAGAAAATATATAACGAATTCCGCCAACAATTGTTGGCGGCTGTAGTATTTTGGGACTGTAAAAGGTTGATGGGTGGGGCAAGGTGCATTAAAAAGGTGTGCTTTTGCGTTGTTTCATGGAGATGGAGCCCAATGGTAATCCGGCTCTCAAGCCGCCAACGGACAGGGAAACTCCGTTTCACCGAATTACTTCCATCATGAGTTGAGCGTGCCGTCAGTGCACCCGCAGGATCAAGATGGCCCGGAACACCAGCGTCCGGTCGTGCACCCACAATGCTCAGGTGGCCGGGGCCTCCCGCATCCGGTCGTGCACCTACAGTGCTCAGGTGGCCCGGGCCAACCACGGGCTCAAACCTGATACCTAAAAACATATAGCCTGGAAGCATTGCCTCCGTCCAGAAGCGATGAAGGTGGGGAATGTCGACCTTGTTTATCAAGTGAGAGAACCAGAAGTGGTAGTTCTGACCCATTCGCGTTCGAGCAACATTTTGGAAGACGAAGTTTGGAAGATTACTTGTTTACTCAACAGCGCATTAAATATGCCGTTAATCGTACTCAATGGCCGATCTATGTGTTCAAGTGCCAATTAAATTAACAAGTGCCCGTGGAAACTTGTTAATTTAATACGCACACCGGAGCGGAGGCAGGATTCGCACACTCCTGCTTTGCAACATTATCTCGCCATCGGGCAGGAATAATGGAGCGCAATTTATGCCTTGGTCGCAAATTGGGAAGCACATTTCATGCAGAACAAATTTGTGAAATATGTTGTAAATATAGAAATTGCGGGGTGGAAGGCCACTTGACCGATCGTCGGCCGGCAGCCACCAAGGTTCCGTCGGCCAGCAGCCACCAAGGTTCCGCCGGCCGGCAGCCACCAAGGTTCCGCCGGCCAGCAGCCACCAAGGTTCCGTCGGCCAGCAGCCACCAAGGTTCCGCCGGCGCCGTGGAGTGACGGAGCGGCGCGTCAGCCGGCAGCCACCAAGGTTCCGCCGGCCAGCAGCCACCAAGGTTCTGCCGGCGCCGTGGAGTGGCGGAGCGGCGCGTCAGCCGGCAGCCACCAAGGTTCCGTGGGCCAGCGCCCCAAGGTTCCGCCGGCCAGCAGCCACCAAGGTTCCGTGGCCAGCAGGCGCCGTGGGAGTGCACGGAGCGGCGCGTCGGCCGGCAGCCACCAAGGTTCCGCCGGCCAGCAGCCACCAAGGTTCCGCCGGCCGGCAGCCACCAAGGTTCCGTCGGCCAGCAGCCACCAAGGTTCCGTCGGCCGGCAGCCACCAAGGTTCCGCCGGCCAGCAGCCACCAAGGTTCCGTGGGCCAGCAGCCACCAAGGTTCCGCCGGCGCCGTGGAGTGACGGAGCGGCGCGTCGGCCGGCAGCCACCAAGGTTCCGCCGGCCAGCAGCCACCAAGGTTCCGCCGGCCAGCAGCCACCAAGGTTCCGCCGGCCAGCAGCCACCAAGGTTCCGCCGGCGCCGTGGAGTGACGGAGCGGCGCGTCGGCTGGCAGCCTCAAGGTTCCGCCGGCCAGCAGCCACCAAGGTTCCGCCGGCGCCGTGGAGTGGCGGAGCGGCGCGTCAGCCGGCAGCCAC
Organism: Ashinkailepas kermadecensis; assembly: GCA_034440615.1. Taxonomy (NCBI): domain Eukaryota; kingdom Metazoa; phylum Arthropoda; class Thecostraca; family Neolepadidae; genus Ashinkailepas; species Ashinkailepas kermadecensis. Next base: position 166,156 of record JAOTOM010005066.1, read on the forward strand.
CAAGGTTCCGCCGGCGCCGTGGAGTGGCGGAGCGGCGCGTCAGCCGGCAGCCACCAAGGTTCCGCCGGCCAGCAGCCACCAAGGTTCCGCCGGCCAGCAGCCACCAAGGTTCCGCCGGCGCCGTGGAGTGACGGAGCGGCGCGTCGGCCGAGCCCGTCGCAGCCAGGCGTCGGCTGTTTACGATGTCGTTACGCCCATTGCACAGTGCGATGATCGTCAGTGTGCTTTTCCGTGGGGTCGCTTTGGTGGCACTGAACTACAGGCCCGGCCAGGCTATTGTTATTGGCCACTCATCCATGGTGGAACGGGAATTGTATTTCAGGCTGTGTTTCCCAGGAAGCTGGATGGACATTCAGCGATTGTTGGATATGAAATTTTTGCAGACCGTTATCAATGTTTGTTTGATTGATTCTATGATTGCGCTCATTTTCTGCGCAGCATAACATACTCTGTTGGGAAATCCCCAGTTCATTATGGTCGTCCTATAATATTGCCTGTACCTAGATTGTTTCGGAAAATATCGTTGCGATATATTTCCAATCTTGCGAAGTGATGTATATTTAGACCTATAAAACACTGTGGACACTGGTTCCTATTTTAACTTATAAACATATATTTCAAGATTCAGAGTACAGTTCCTATTTGTATTCATGAATATGGCCATCCGAAGCTATCAACCATAACCTCATCAAAATTGAATGTATTCGACAACATTTGACTCTGAAGGTGTTGATCTAATATTTTTTGGCCTAGATCTTACGGCTGCCTGAATCTCTCCTCCACATGTTGTGCTTATAGCCAGAGTAGTTTTCAAGATCTGAGGGAGTAGAATCCCCCTCCCGACAGGCGTTATGCTAGAGGCCCTTCGGCGCGTGTATGGCATTGAACTGAGGTTTAGTTATAACCGACCAATGGTAAGCGGCGCATGTATGTTTGACTTCAAGATTTATCCTTCACAAGTTATGATGATGTCTCGAAGATAGGTTTTCATAGACTGAAATTATGTGCCGTCCATTGAAAAAGGATGAAGAAGAGAGATTTTGACGTAAATACTGGTAATATGTATTTAGGCCACAGGTCTTTCCGAACTATACACAACACCCACCAGAATGAAGCTTGTTTGGAGTTCGGAAGTTGATGACAGTGAGGTTCGAATAAACAGGGAATACGTGTGCGGTTTGATCAAGAGCAGGATGAACGATGTGTAATGGATGGAAAGGAAAGTAGTGACGTGGGTAGTGACCAGCTGATAAAAAAATTGGTACTCAATGAATTGCAGAAAACTTCCGCTTCCCAGAAGCCATATGTCCCTTAACGCTCCCAATTTTCTGGCAACATTTCGGCCAAGGTGCAAAGCCATGTTTCAAATAGTCCCATATTGTACCTTCCGCTTATTGATCGTTACTTATGTGATACATGGTTTGATTCCGGTAATCACTGGTTGCTGAAATTAGCACGCACACATTATCTGGCCTGTAATGCCCACACGCTTGAGGTAAGCCGACATCCTCCATCTCCCCGTCGCATATCCGTCTCACTGCACCCGTTTCGCAGTTTCGTCTTCAGTCCCACTACGTTCACTCACCGCGCGTCCTGTTCCCCGTCTGTTATACCTGCCCGTTGCACGTTCGTTCCCGGTCCGACTACACGTGCCCGCTACACGTCCATTCCCGGTCCGACTACACGTGGCCGCTACACGTCCATTCCCGGTCCGACTACACGTGCCCGCTACACGTCCATTCCCGGTCCGACTACACGTGCCCGCTACACGTCCATTCCCGGTCCGACTACACGTGGCCGCTACACGTCCATTCCCGGTCCGACTACACGTGCCCGCTACACGTCCATTCCCGGTCCGACTAGACGTGCCCGCTACACGTCCATTCCCGGTCCCGACTACACGTGCCCGTTACACGTCCATTCCCGGTCCGACTACACGTGCCCGCTACACGTCCATTCCCGGTCCGACTACACGTGCCCGTTACACGTCCATTCCCGGTCCGACTACACGTGCCCGCTACACGTCCATTCCCGGTCCCACTACACGTGCCCGTTACACGTCCATTCCCGGTCCGACTACACGTGCCCGCTACACCTCCATTCCCGGTCCGACTAGACGTGCCCGCTACACGTCCATTCCCGGTCCCACTACACGTGCCCTGTTGCACGTCCATTCCCGGTCCGACTACACGTGCCCGCTATACTCCATTCCCGGTCCGACTAGCGTGCCCGCTCACGTCCGTCCGATCCACTACGTGCCCGTTACGTCCATTCCCGGTCCGACTACGTGCCCGTTACACGTCCGTTCCGATCCCACTACACGTGCCCGTTACGTCCGTCCGATCCCACTGCACGTGTCCGTTACACGTCCGTCCCGATCCCACTACACGTGCCCGCTACACGTCCATTCGGTCCCACTACACGTGTCCGCTACACGTCCATTCCCGGTCCCACTACACGTGCCCGCTACACGTCCATTCCCAGTCCACTGACGTGCCCGTTGCACGTCCGTCCCCGGTCCGACTACACGTGCCCGTTACACGTCCATTCCCGGTCCCACTACACGTGCCCGCTACACGTCCATTCCCGGTCCCACTACACGTGCCCGCTACACGTCCATTCCCGGTCCCACTACACGTGCCCGCTACACGTCCATTCCCGGTCCCACTACACGTGCCCGCTACACGTCCGTCCCCGGTCCCACTACATCCGCCCTGCAGTCTGTGTCATCGTGCAGTCTGCGTCATCGTCTGCGTCATCGCCGTTCATGCGACAGACGACGGCGCGTGAGTGGTCGCCAGCCAGCCTGTGTGACACGCGGCCACCCACCCTGTGGGCGTGGTCGGTCTCGGTGGTGTTGTTGGGCGCCACCTTGCCGCCGTTGGCGCGGATCTGCCGCACCGCGGTCACCGTCGACCCGTCGCGCTCCCTCTTCTTCTGGTTCTTCTCGCCGACAGCCATCATCCTGCCGGCGTGGCACGTGTCATTGTCGGCTGTTGCATCAGCTGTCTGATGTCGTCACTTTGCTGCTAGACTTGGCGTCACGTCACCCGCCAGCGGTGGCCGCAATTCGGCTTGGTGTTCGGATTAAAATCTCTTCGGCAAGCATTGGTCATGTCGAGGCTATGGGATGAATGAGATGGAGATGATGGTGTTAAGAGAAAGATAACCAGGCAGTGGCGTCGCCACGAAATTCTTGCAGGGGGCGGGACAAGGTTGAAAGGGTGCCTCCTGTTCCCCGAAAGGGGGCCTCCATTGTGTTAGGGCCTCCTGGTTTTTTAAAGCTATTAGTATGGTTCGGGAATGGGAAACATGATTTCACATTGATGTCTTGTTTGTTCTTGGCATGATGCATCATTTACACAAAACGCAATAACAATAATAATTTTGTTTTCGCTGTGAACTGAGCCATACAAGGGTATAAATATGTAATATATGAATAAATACCAAAGTGCCAAAACAAACAAACATTTGGTGCTGGCTGCAAGGCACCTGGCACACAAGCTAAAATAATATATCCTCAGCGAATAAATTCACGGCAAGAACAAGCATTAAACAACCATGCATGAATGACAATGCAACAATGCAACAATGGCAACGCATAAATAATGCAAAACCCTCAAATTTCGCGCCGTCACGCCCATGGTTTTCGCTGTGCCGTACCGTTTTGTAAATAACGTCGTTCAGAAGGTATTGAAGCTGGGAAGCTCTAATCATGCAGGCTGTAATCATAGAAAACAAGTTTGTAGGAAGAAAATGCATTTAAAACAACATTCCTGCCATTTTATATGGGGCATGGGTGTTGTTTTGTATGCTTATGAGGGGTAATTTCCCCCTTAATGTTGGCTTTGCCCCATAGGCGTATGTTTCTGAAAATTATTGGGGGACCAGTGGCGTACCTATATTTGCATGAAGGGGGAGGCGGGAAAACGGATTTGGAAGGGGCCCACCTACCCGAAGTAAGAACGTCCTCCGATTCGACCAATATTTTGTCAAAGGGGACCTTTTTAAATAAAATAATTAGTGACCAACTGAATTGTCATGTATTGTCTGAAGTGACCAACTGAATTGTCATGGCCTTATCTACCACTGTCGTTTCTGATTTGTCGGATTTCAACCCTAACTTTCCCACTTGATAAGCCACCTCACACTGCTGAAATTACACCTATACAAATCATTTTAAAATGTAAAATTTCCAAATTTCAACCATTCCAATTCATAGCGACCGGTCGCCACGACGCCAACGTTCATGCACGTGCACACCCATCTTGCGCACTCGGCACATTCACCACATTTCGTGCGATGCTACGGTTTCTGCTAGGCCTCCTACATTTTGCTAATTGCTCCCACATGATAGACTTGCGCCACATTTGACATAATGGAATGCTTCTTATGGGCGTTCGCTGCGAAAATTCAATTAAATTCGATCATTAGTTCCCTACTTCCCACATTTTTTGGTGGTTAAGAAATGCAGATACCCGCTGAGCTTTGATGCAACTCATATCCTCGATTAAATATGGTCTCAGATTGGCTACCGAACCGAGGCCCTGCCTCAGTGTTCTTTTTCGGACAGGTTGCGTCTTTCTTCGTCTAAGGATGTGTCTCAGGGCTCCAATCCATTTTTGTTATGGGCCCAACATGTTTTCGAATCCCCTGCTAGTTTTTAGGGTTTTGTTGCATTTTGTGCGCCGATGATTTTTTTAGGTGTCGGGGATCCCGATGTGTTTATTTAGTGTCCGGTCTTTTTGTTCGTTTTGGGACCATATTGCTTTTTGCGGTACCCAGCCTCTTTTTCAGGCCCTTGTGCGGTATCATGGCCCCTGTGTGCCTTGAGAGCTTCCGGTGTATTTTTTTTTAGAGCTCCCGGTATGTTTATTTAGAGCTGCAACGCATGCTTTAAGGCCCTGTCGCCTTTTGCGAGACTCAGTCCGCTTTGGAGGGCATTTTCGAGCCCGTTGTGCTCTTATGGTCCCGCTGTGTTTATTTAGGGCTTCTGACGCACACTTGTGGGGCCCCAGTACGATTTCGGGACTTCGGTGCGATTTTTATGGGTCCCAGCGCGACTTATTGGGCCCAAGCGCGTGGTTCAGGGGACCCGACGCCAGTTTTCGGGGCTCCACACGATTTATGTAAATATTTTCTGATTAAAAAAAACAAGTCTGAATCCCGGCCTGATCTTTTTGACCCCATGGCGCCATGTTTTTGTATCCCACCTCGATTTATCGAGCTCCGGTATGTTTTTCGGGGCCGTACGCGATTTGTGAAGGCATCTGGTGATATGTCCGGTGCTCCATGTCATTTCCTGACCGACATTTTTAATCGCTCCTTATTTTAGGGCTCGTATTTTTCATGCCGATGGATTTTGTCACACTGTGTTTATTCCCTGACGCAATTTTGACCCGACGAATTTTTATGCCCAGACCAAATTTTTACTACCATGAATTTTGTCCCACGCGATATTTTGGGGGACCGGTTCGAGTTTGTGGGGCACGATGTACTTAGCTGTGGCCCCAACACGATTTTGGCGGTTCCTGTTGCAAATTTTCGTGCCTCGGAGCGAGTTTTCTTGGGCCCGCCATATTTATTTGGAGCCCCCTGTGCGAATTCTGGTGGACCGACGCTAGTTTTGGTGGCCCAGCGCGACTTTTGGGGATCCCGGTACGATTCTTGGGAGCTTATCCCTCTCAGGAGGGAAAGGGCATTTGCCCTTTGATATTCCACTGCGGCCACTGAAGGAGTTTTTTTTATAACTCGATGGCACCTTTCAGAGTAGAAAAGCTCTCCGGTAATTTTTGTCGGACCTCTTCTTCATTTTCCGGCGCTGTGGTCGATTCGATCGAGTCTCGGTGTGAACTTTTTGGACATCGAGTTCTATTTTTTAAAGGTCCTTGTGCGATATCTTTAGGTCCCGATACGATTCTTCGGTCTCCCAGTGCTATTTTTTTCGGTGCCCTGTCACGTTTTTTTCGGTGCCCAATGGGTTTTAGGAGACTTTGACCAGATTTTTTAGGCCGCAGAGTGACATTCCGGTTTATAATTGATTGGGGTGGGGGCAGCTGCAAATTTTGGAGCTCCGTTGCGACCTTTTGGGCCCCCAGTGTGATTCTCAAGAGCTGCGACGCGACTTTTGAGTCCAATGTGATCTTGTGGGCACAGACGTCATTTGCTTGGATCCCTAGCGCTAGTTTTAGCGGCCTCGACACTTTTTGCTGGTCCAAGACGTTTTAGGGGCTTTTGGCGTCATTGTTAGGGCATGAGAGTGATTATCCATGTCCGGATTGTTTTTCGATTCCCAGGTTTCATTTGTTTTGGTCCCAATTAGACTGTTGGTGCACGGCATGACCTGATTTTCATGGTCCGGGCGTGACTTTTTGGTACCCCCAGGCTCAGTGTGAGTTTCAGGTGCCACAGCCGGATCTTTTGGGCCCATATCGTGATTTTCAAGTACCCCGGCACGACTACTACTATTTCTTAGGGGCTTCTTCTTGCAAATTATAGGCCTCCTCTCGCGTCTTAGGGGTCTCGTCTCATTTCCTGGAGCCTCTTCATCGGTTTTGGATGTATCCTCGTGTGTCCTACCCTCATCCATATTCAATGGTCCTCGTCTCCCGTCTTGGATGGACTCCTCTTACATCCTGGGACCCTTTTAGCATGGCATGAGGCTTCCTCTCATGTTCCAGGGGCATTCTCTGCCAAATTGGGGGCCTCCTGCCACGCCTCGTGGGCCTCCTCCGTTGTCCTGGCAAAGCCCTACCCGTTTTGAGGGGATCTTCAATTTTGGAAACCTCACCTCCTTCCATACCTGCTACCACTCCCATGTTAAGGGTTTCCTCTTATTTCCTGGGAACTCCCTCCGATCTTCGGGACCTCATTCGGTCCTGGAGACCTTCTACTCCGTCTTGAGGGACTCCTCTCGAATCCGACAGGGGCCTCCTTTTTTCTTCTAGAGGCCTTCTTTTTCCAATTTAGGGCCTCCTCTCACGTCTTGAGGGCCTCCTGCTCTGCGTTTTGATTCGATCTTTGCCCATCTTAAGGGTGGCCTCTTATCTCCTGGTGGACTCCTCTTCTCTCCCAGGTGCCTCCTCTTCCAAATTACAGGCAACTTTTCCTATCTCAGTGGCCTTGTCATTTCCTAGAAACGTTACCCGTCTTGGAGCCTTCTTTCCGCATGGAAGCCATCTCTTATCCAATGGGCTTTCTCTCCCATTTTAGGGGCCTCCTCGTTCATCATGGGGTCTCATTTCCAATTTTGTGTCATTCTCTTCCAAATTAGGTGCCTCCTGCCACGTCTCTGGATATCCTTTTCGATTTTGGTGGAACCTTGCCCGTTTTGGGGCCTGCTGTCGTGCCTCCGAAGCCTCATCTCATATCCACTGGCTTTCCCTTCCGTCTTAGGGCCTCCTCTGATTTTCTGGGGCCTCCCTTCCCGTATTGGGGCCTCCTTTGCAATCCTGGGGGCATCCGTGCCAATTTTTGGCACGCCCTTGATTTCTGAGGCCTCATATCCTCTCCTAGGTTACTCCTTTTTCAAAATAGGGGCATGCTTTCACGTCTTTGAGGCCTCCTCATCTGTGTTTGGAGCCTCATTATCCTCTTAGCAGGGTGCTTTTGTGTCCTAGTCTCAAATATTCTCCCCTAGGGTCCTCTTCTTCCAAAATATGCATCATCTGGCTGGTCTCAGTGGCCTTCTCTCATTCCTGCCAAAATATTCTTACCAATCTTGGCTCTTGCGTCCGGAGAAATCTCTCCTATCTTATGTCCTTATTTTCTATTGTAGGGGCCTCTTCTTCCATCTTGGGGGCCTCGTTTTCCAAATTAAGAATATCCTGCCACCCATCGGTAGCCTTCTCGTCTAACCTGGGTGGCTTCTTGCACCTCTCGGTGGCATCCTTTTCGTCCTGGGGGCCTCCTCTCAATATCTGTCCTACGTCTCTTATAGGGACCTGATTCGATTTCTTGGGGGCCTCGTTGCCAGTCTTGGGGCCTCCTTGACAGCATGATTGTCTGTTCCGTCGGCCTTTTTGCTCACATTTTTCCCTGTGAATTTCCGGATATGGGCCTCTTCAAGTTTCAGGGAGACAGTCTCACGGCAGGGGCGACTGTCCCCGCTCCCCCTCCCCTCCCCCCCCCCCTCCGGTGGCGACGCCCCTGTAGCCAGGGTAGGGTGCGGGATGGAGCAGGATAAGCTAATGCGATTTGCGCGACCGAATTCTTTCCGCTTTATGCGATAGGCCTAATGTGAAACGTTTCATCCAGATTTTATGTTGCGGCCACATAGCATGTCTGGCATGGCTAACATGTTCTGCACGGATGGCGATTTAAGGTTTCATTTCGACAGTCTGCTCGTGCCTGCTCCACTATTTACGCTCAAAACAGGTCGACCACCTGTACTTTCAGCTAGTTGCCACCAGCATCTGTTCTTATCAGGACCGCCCGATGAACTAGCCTTTCCTGAGATTAGATCTGTGGGGACGGCCAGAGACCCAGCTACATAATGATGCACAATGAAATGATAGACAACACCCCGCTATGAAATCTGCGGTTCTCATGTCTCGGTATGCGATTCTGTCATTCTTGCGGAGATAAACGTACCCTACAATAACATACGATGAGCATATTTTATATCAATGAATGAAATAACTTTTGATGGATTAGTGTTAAATAATTTGTATTAACCGAGACTAGCTTAGTCATTCCTTCATTTTTTACTCACGAGATGGCGACAATGTATTCAACCAGACGCTTAGGCTGTCCCGCAGTACATAGAAAGTGCAGTATGGGGCACTCGGCCGGTCAGACGGTCAGGTGCTCGGGACTATCGCCTTGGGTGTTTCATAGTTGGTCAATTGATGTATGTGCGTGACGATGTAATTAGTGATGTAACTGCATATTCATTCAGCAGCATCCTGATAGTGAAGATTAAATATATCACTGCCATGCAGTGCAATTGTGGTTATTTCTGCCAGCGTCGTATCAACAAAACCAGTTTATGCTACTACTTGTGCTATTCATATAGCCATGTCTTTTGGTATGATGTTTGCAAGTCAGACATCGTCTATCAATGAGACAAGTAAAGGTGAACATGATGTTTTTGTTGTGCTGAAGCATATCATTTGTCTGACCGACCGAGTGCCTCATGCAGCACTTTCTATGTACTGCGGGACAGCCTAAGCGTCTGGTTGAATACAATGTCGCCATCGCGGGAGTACAAAATGAAAAAAATGATACAAGCTAGCCGTAGTAGAAGACAATTATTAACACTAATCCATCAAAAGTTATTTCGTTCATTGATATAAAATATGCTCATCGTATGCTTATTGCACGGTACGTTTATCCCCGTCTTCAAACGAGCATCTGTAAGGAAAAGGTGCATTCCCGGCAATCCGTTTCTGAATAAATTTCGACATGGACACCATGGTGGTTCAATTATTCTTCGTCTAGATACACTCAGGATTGTGAAGTGTATGGTACATTACGATGTTAATAGACAGATGTAATATTTAATAGATAGCTAGCAAAAATATCGATCCCGATCGCCTCAACTCGGATTATTGAAGAAAAAATGATTGTGTGGTCTTCACATGCGTGTGTATTTGAAGTCTCCAACATTCGCTTCAGCTGGCGATTCAAAACTACGCACCATATAAACATGAAGCCGAAGCCAGCGCATAGCAACTTGCCATCAGACCTCACTATTGACATATAGTATGCTCCATTGAGGTCATTAGCTGATACCCTGAGATCAGGCCAAAGTCAAATTTGGGTACACAATGTGAATTTTCACTCTCGATTAAAGTCTCGATATGTCGGGACAAATGGGTAGATAGATGTTCCTTATGTCTCGAGAGCAGCAACGAGCACCAGGTGCTACGCTGAGGACCATATGGAAGATGCCGGGTCAAATCAAATAGGTGGTCTCAAATTGGGAAATCTTCAAAATAGCCGAAGTTCGATAGTTTTCAATTGATAGGCAAAAATAGACGCTAATGGGCCTAAAAAATGCCCCGTGTTACTCAAAATGCAAGTGTGGAAAGAGGCTATCATAGATCAATGAAGGCAATTGACCTTGATGAGGTCACTAATCTATATTCACATATCCATCTAATTGCCAAGCAGTCTAAAATGCCGACCCTAATCGACCATCCAATCTCACTTATCGTAGAAAATATCGTGTTTTCGCCAGCAACGGGACTCCTGCTGGCAACCAAATGATAAGCATGCCATGCAATTGACAGCGTTCATTTATATATTTTATATTTCATGCCACACCATGTCACATGCACATTGTTTGGTGTCAGAGCCACCGCACCATTTTTCACCAACAGAACCAATCCCATTACAAACATGATGTGCTGATTGGGTAAACACATTCAACAGTTGTGTGCAGTATGTCCGGCGTTAATGGTTCACGTCGTTTGTAACCAGGCTATCGCAAAGCTAGTTGTTTCATCTCACGAGAGTGAGTCGCAAAGCTAGTTGTTTCATCTCTCTGGCCTCGGAGTATTTATATCTGTAACTTTCGACAGCTTGTAGCTGGTGATCCATGGCTCCATTGCAGCTGGTGTTCGTCTTTGGTGACCGTGTGAGCAAGCTGTTTAACTAAAGCAACACCTCGTACGGCGTCGTCATTAACAACGTTGACTTCATCTACAAATGTATGTAGCTTATTTTAATACAACGAAGAATGGCTCTTAGATGCTCCTGGGTTTTAGACATTGGTTTGGAGTTTCTGTGAGTGTCTGCACCACTGAGGAGGCTTTTCCGCATTCCACGTGTCTTTTTGCAAGCTTTTTTTCCCGCGTGCTTTTTTCAATTTTTTAAGCTTGAGCTTTTTTCATCACTCCTGACGATGGCCCCTGGCCGAAACGTTGAGCAATAATGTATAATCTTTATCGTTACTTTTGATGTCAACTCAGCACCTCCTGGTATATTGAAGGTCGTATGTTTTCTTTACACGCAATAGCTTGTTTTATCCATCGTACACGTGCTATTTCCTGCAATCAAGTTCATTCTACCAATCGTGGTTTATATCCAGAGTGACAAAAGTAACTCACAACTGGTCGTCGATCAGATCCTCTAATTTATTGGTTTCATCCACGAATACAGAGCTAGCTTCTTTGAATTCTTTCTCAAGGACTGCGAAGTGGCTATTTGTCATTGGGGATTTACGTTTGAGCCAGAGTGAAAAACATGGTGGGCTCTGGTTTCAAATGTCACAGATGGCACCAGATTACACGAAGAGTAACATTAACCAGGCCAGGCCAGTCGTCTGCCGAAAAGGCTTCACTGCCAGACGGCGCCGGTGACAGGCACAGGCCAAGCTCACCGCTGTCAGAGACAGCGATGTTTAAGGCTGTAGACGGGGTTTTTGCTTCGACACCACGGTGAGCAACACTGGCCGTGTAAAATGAGTCATGGTTCGTCTTCAGCCACTTCTTGGTCGACTGTTATTCCGATTTGCATGTAGACATCATGTTTTGAAATTGTTGTTGGAGAAATTGCGAAATTAATTTTGGAAAAACCCCGTGAACCCCACGACCCACTTGTCAAAAATGTCCAAGCAATAGAGAGTAGATTATATATATATGTGCGCCGCTGAGAACGCTCCGTTGAAAAGCACACTGGTTGCGAAACCTTGGTGAAAATGTGGGGAAGTGTAGTGACGTATGCTTTGAAAAATATTTTTATTTTTCACGGCACGATTGTCAAGAAGTCGCAGAGCTTGTTCTTATACTCCTGGGCTCTTTTCATGTCAGGGTATCCATTGGATTTGTCCGGGTGCCGTTCATCACATGGACTGGATGACAAAGGTTACTTCGAGAAAATGCATCCATTTTCAGATCAGTTGGGTATTCCGTATATATATTAGCTTCCGAAGTCATGCAAAAACTCCGACATAATAGCTTGATTCTTGTCTCTGGTGCCCAGCTTGGCTGACAGTACCCGTTGTGACAGATAGTGATTTATAATTGTTAAAAATGTGTCTGAAGTACAGAGGCACCACCAAGACATGGACTACGCCGTTCTTCGTGTCCTGAGGCGCCAGCTATGGCATTTGAAACCAGACCCGACCCTTGTTTCACTCTGTAGCTCAACCGTACATCCCTTGACGAAAATATTTACTTCGCGGTGCTTGAGAACGATACCACTGCGAGACGAATTCGACGAACTTGACTCTGTATTCATGGATTAAACCAACAAATTAGAATATCTTATCAGCGACCAGTCGTAGTTCACTTTCGTCACTCTTACATTCTCCACGACTCGTCAACGAACCTGATTGCAGGAAGTGATACAAGTGCGATAGACATAATAATGTAACAAAGTTGGTTTTGGGGCATCTAAATCCCAGCCATTCAGTCCCCTCCCCGGCGCGCGCCGCGCCGCCGTTGCCAGTGGGTGATGTGATCGTCAGTGGGCGATGTAGGACAAGTGATTATATTGTGGGAACCCTATGGACAGGCGTGTCTATGATGTCTATGCCAGCTGTCATGCGGTGATGTGGCCGAGTGTCGCTAGAGTGTCGGGCGCTGTGTCGCTAGAGTGTCGGGCGCTGTGTCGCTAGATCAGCGGCTGCAGTGCCGCTCCTCTGCCAGACGCTGTTATGGTTCACCAGCGTCCGGTGAAATGCTGACAGCTCACTGTCCGACCCCGATACCGCGCGGGCCTCACAGAAGGTGCCGTCTCAGCACTCGTTCCCACGCGAGGCCAGTCTCTGGATGTCATCAGAGGCGGCTCTGATATCTGACTCTTAGCTGACATATGTCTGATGTCAAAGAGAACAGCACACCCGCTTGGTGATAGTTCACAGGGTTCTAGCCTGTGCCGACGTTCTGGCCATGCAGGCAGTCATGTGACGTGTGCGGGCTGATCACGTGACCAGTGACGTGTCGTTGTCTGCGAGTATCTAGAGCGACGGTACCGCGAGGCAGGAGGGCTCTCTTGGAGGAACGGTCGGCGCTGGCGGTCGCCCCTCAGGCGGCTCGCCGCCGCCTGGCCAGCCCTGGCCCCACAGAGGCACGTCTGGACTCTGCCTGAGAGTCGCTGTCTGTCGAGATGTAGTTCTCTGATAGAAACTGTTGCACCTGTCTATCAAAAATGAAGCTACATTGTTAACGCTATATCACGCTGCGCATTAATGTCTGATCTTCGTGGCCATTTATCTGTTGACTAATATGCACAATATAGAAGTGCTGACTTTGGAAGTGCGTGTAGAGATGTGAGATCAGAGCTCGGAGATGCAGGATTCGAACCATTGAATTTATAACCGGGGTTTTAAATACCGCAAACGTCGAGGTCTGACTAGCTATCAACGTGCCAGAAGAGGTTTACCCCAGTACAGAAGGGATGAACCTGAACCTTCACTACAATAAGCTACCTAAATTTGTAAATTAAGTCAAAATTGTTGATGACAACACCGTATCAGGTTTCGCATTCATTGAACAGATTGCTAACATGGTCGCTGAAGACGAACGCCAGGTGCAGTATGGTCTCCTGCAATTATCGTCTCAGATTCCGGATGTGTTGGGGGGGGGGGGAGGATGGGAGAGTTCCGGACCCTCCTAGTCTGGTACTCTGCCAATGTTAAGTTGATATTTTTCCAATTAAATCTGAAAATGTGTCTGAAAATATGTACTTGGACCCCCTGGCTTCGTGAAGGATCTCCAGCCCTGCCAACAAGCTGTGAAACGTCACAGACAGAGATACACCGAGTGCCAAAAGAGCACTCTCGTGAGATGAAGCAACTAGCTCCGCGATAGCCCGAATACGAACGACGTGAATCCCTGACAGACTGCACACAACTGCTGAATGCGTTTGCCCAATCAGGCACATCATGTTTGTTTTGGGGTTGATTCCATTAGCGAAAGATGACGCGGTGTCCCTGACATCAAATTATGTGTATATGACATGGTGTGGCACAAATCACAAAATTTTCCGACGAAAGTTGTCAGTTATGTGGTATGTTTATCATTTGACTAGCAGCAGTTCCGTCGCTGGCGAAAACACGATATATTTGTGTTATTAGTGAGGTGCGCTCACGCTCGACTCATCGATCATGTCGAGCATCTTAGGCTGCTTGGCAATTACATGGATGTGTGGGAATAGGTCCGTGACCTCATCAAGGTGAATGGCCCTGGATGACCTAAGATGGCCTCATTTTACACTTGTGGTAACACAGGGTAATTTGTGGTCCTGAATATCACATTAGCGTCTATTTTTACTCCGACAACTGACAACTGTCAAACTTCGGGAATTTTGAAAATTTCGAAATTTGAGGTCACGAATTCAAGCTGAACTGGTATCTTCAATATGGGCCTTGGCGTAGCACTTGGCGCTCGTTGCTTCCCTTGAAACACAATGGTACATTTATGTACCAATTTGTTCCGATATGTTACATCAATGTTTCAGAAATCGAGAATTAGATTGAAAATTTACTTTTTTTCCCAAATTTAACCTTTGACCTGACACTCAGGAGATCGACCAAGGACTTCGATGGTTCATATGTCATGTAAATCGTGAGATCTGGTGGCAAGCTATGCGCTGGCGTTTGCTTCGTGTCTCTAGGATGCGTATTTTGAAATTGCCAGCTGGAGCGAAGGCTGCATGGACTTCAACCGCGCACGCTTGTGTAACACCAAATAATCATGTTTTAAAAATTGAAGGTGAGGCGATCGATATCAGGATTTCTCGAGCACAAAACACACACATGTACTCACGCACTCGCATGCCACAATTACTAGTTGGTCATTCAGCCGAGAAGACCCGATCAAATTGAGACGGTGTTGCACAGTGCGATCCCAAGCCACACTGCCGGACCCACCTGATGACGATGACGTACTCGGAGAGGGCAAAGAAGACAAACATCACGCAGCCGGCCATCCATATGTCCACTGCTTTTGCATAGCTGGCTTTTGGACTCTCCGCCCTGGAACACATTCGCTTTATGCAACACTTGGGATCGGTATGCAATTTGCGTGAATGATAGCGGATGCAGACCAGGGCACAGCTGAACCGCAGCCAGGGCATTGATCCCGCTGACTGCCAAAGCGTTAGGATATCATTTGATGTATTGAAATTAATAGTGACTTCTATACGTCATTTGATGTCATGTAGTCAATGGTGCTATATTTGCTTTACTACGTTACTGTGGTCTCAACAGATAGGCCTTTGCATCTAGTAATCGCTTGCTTTCATCTACGTGGAGAACACAAATAACTGCACAAATATGACATGGCATAAAATGCATGGACATGGAACATTCAGTGTTATAAAGACACACGCGTGCATCTAAAGGCTATAATGCCTGGCCGCTTATAGCACATCTACAACATATAATTAAAGATGATGGAAACAATATTCTGAAGTCAATTTGGAAGGTTATCCTTCATGACAGGGATTAAGGTGGTGCTACGTGACAGAAATTCAAGGACTTTTGAAGAATACGCGGAGTTGCTGGGAATATGAACGTTATACATTGTCTAGTGGGAACAATTTAATAATACTGGTCTCAATAAAAGATATTAAACCTTAATGAGTTGCGATTTTCTACTCCAAGGTGATGTTTTTATCATGAAGAAAGCCTATGATTCAGTTTTCCCAAAAGATTAGCAGTCAGGTCAACAAATTCTCATTCTTTGTTAATCGCGCATCATGTTCATAACCGATTATATTTCGTGCCATGCGTAGAGTATACAAACAGTTCATCGTAAAAAAGTGTATTGAGTTGGATGCATAGCAGCGTACAAAGAAGCAACGAAGATGCTAGCCAACTGAACTGAAGTTCAGTGTTGGCTAGTTGTTGGCAACACACCCGATTTTAATTAAAAAAATGACTTCACACACGCGATACCATGTACCAATTTCGGGCTTTACAAGAGGCAACATTCCCTGGGGCCGAGCCCGGCAGCACTCTACTGACGAGTGTAGTTTACACCGGTTGTAAAAACGTCGGTAGGCTATGTGCAATGTGCATGGACCGTGTGATGCGGTGTGGACACCACGCGTTGGAGATCCACCCAATACTGGCGACCAGGAATTGTACATCCACAACTAGCTCCACTCATGTGGCGAAGGAATTAAGTGCATACATTTGTGATGCATAAGCAAGTTTCCAATATGCATGCATGCTTCCGACGCACGAGCAAGGCTCCAATATACATACACGTTTCCGACGCACGAGCAAGCGCCCAACGTGTACCGAAGCCCATTCTAGCATACTAATTGATGGGAGCATCACGTCCGGAAGTCGCAGAATTTCTCGCATTGTGGTCGAGTTTTGCCCGCTCTCTTGGATGTGAAAGTTTGGAGCGTGTCTGCTATTGATAAGAACTATTTTCTATGAAAGTTGGTATCTTGATATTGCACTGTGTCATTTATAACGTGTTAAAAGCTATTGCTTTGCATCTGCAGTGATTTCCCCTTAAAACGGGTTCTGACATGCCTGTACGTTTCCAACTGATCCACACTATTATGACATGCACGCGCGCATCCTACAAATGCGCACGCTTCCAGTAGGCACACCTAATGGTGATTGTCACGCACATTCCTGCTATACGCGCATACTTCTGGATTCTGATATATGTGCGCATCTCTGACGCACACGCACATATCCACATGCACGCACATGTTCAGCATTCGTGCAGGCTGTTGACATATATGCACGTTGTCTGAAATGCGGAAAATGCTCGGCAAACAGGCACACAAATTTCAGGCATACAAAAAGAACACTGACATGCACGTTTTAAGGATACACCTATGCTTGCAATACCGACGCTTGTCCTCCTTCCACACGCAGTCTCCCGACACATATGCTCGTTTCCGTTGTACGTGAACGGTTCCGATAGGCGCACACAGACCAACATGCACGCACACTTCCGATATGCATGCCCGTGCTTATGATATTCTCATGTTACTGATGCGCCTGCGATCGTACATCCTGTCAGCACTCGGCTGTCACGGACCTCGTCAGCAGAACAACGACCCTGTCGACCGCTATCGGTCCGAGCACTTCGGGTCCCGCTCTTCATCTCTCATCGCCTCCTCCACCGGTCTCCCAGCTTTCCACATCCCGTCAGGTCTCATATACTCTTCTTCGTACCTCCAATTATCTGACGACAATCCACTGTGCTTGTCTCCCCGGGAAATCCACTTGTTGTCAATTATCCGTCCTCTCCGGGCTCTCATAATTATCCCCCTTCTGGCACACCGGATACACGGTATGTTCCCAGGCATTCATCACGTCCTGGCCCCTACTGTGTCTCTCTGTCACTGGGCTTTGGAGGGGGTGCAGCGCCCCCCCCCCATCTGACCCATCCTTGACGTCTGGACCTGTGACGCCACCAGCGGTAATCACCGGCTCTGCAGCCCGCGCCGTATTTTTTCCCGGCGGCCGTTTTTTTTCGCGAGGCAACGTTCGGCGCCGATGCCAGGCGACGTTTTGCGACAACATAAAACACTCGAAGCGGCGCCGAGTCACGCCGTGTCGGTAAACAGCGGCATTGGCCGCCGCCGCTGACGAAAATCCCATCTTCGGCGCGCCACAGGCGGCCAGACTGTAGTCCACCGTGTTCCCATCGCCGAGCTTTACGGCGTCGACAGCGGCGGCGGCTGTCAAGTCCCGCACCACTTCGCCAGTCGCCTCACGCATCAGCGATGGCTCACACGTACGTCGGTGGTAATGGCCACAGCGCCGATCCGCGGCCCAGGGGTACGATTTGGGGGCTATTATCTGACGTCGGACTGTCGAGGTGGGCGCTTCTTTTGCCTTCGCTGCGCGGGTCGCAGGCTGTACCTGCACCAACGAGCGGTGAACGTTGGTTGCAAGTCAGGTCGAGGTCGCGCAACGGCCCTGCTGGTGGGCGTGCTGACGCGCTACAGCCTGGGTTGCATTCAATTATCCGTTGTACTTGGTTTTTCGCCTGCACCATCCGATAGGAGCACAGTATGTATCACGGTCACATCACATCACATCACATCACATCACATCACATCACACGGTCATACACATCACATCACACGGTCACATCACATCACATCACACGGTCACATCACATCACATCACACGGTCACATCACATCACATCACATCACACGGTCATACACATCACATCACACGGTCACATCACATCACATCACATCACACGGTCATACACATCACATCACACGGTCACATCACATCACACGGTCATACACATCACATCACATCACACGGTCACATCACATCACACGGTCATACACATCACATCGACTGTGTAATGCACCATTGCAACCGCATGTGCCCATGCTTCTCCTCCACATTTCCTACCCTAGCTGCAGCTCCCTGCACACTGTTTTCTCTGTCTCCGTCATCCTATTACCTTAAAATAGTCAGAATCGGTCAACAAACATACATACCCACACCCCAGCCCACTAGACTTACCGGCTGACGTCTCGATAGCTCACCTGACAGCGTTGAACATGGCGGTGAGCGTGAGCAGTGTGGTGATGGTGAGCACCATGCGTCCGGGCACCACCTCCGGCGGCACCAGGAAGCTCAGCCAGCCCACCCACACGAACAGTGCGGACGGAATGAACGTCTGCAGCAGGTGGAAGCTGAGCCGCCGCTGCAGATTCACGTGGAACTCCAGTGCCGGGAAACTCACTGCCGATGGACACACACGTGGAACTCCAGTGCTGGGAAACTCACTGCTGGCGGACATACGCGTGGAACTCCAGGGCCGGGCAACTTACCACCGGAGGACACAAACGTGGAACTCCAGGACCGGGAAACTCACTGCCGATGGACACACACGTGGAACTCCGGGGTCGGGAAACTCACTACCGACGGACACACACGTGGAACTCTATCGCTAAGAAACTCACCGCGGCAAACCCATGTATTCGTTGTTGTTACATGACTTGCGTAGTCTGGCAATGCAAAAAGCCATTCCATCCTATTCCACTCTATTGCCTGGTGTGACATAATGGTCACGTGGAACATGTGTTAACTTTTTCATATTGATCAGTGCCATGGAAACGAGGCACGTTATTTCACTACCTATAAAATCCCGCTGAATATAGGTGAGGGGAGGGCTAGGCAATACTTCAAGGTCATTCGTGCTTATGCTTCGGGTGTTCCGTTGGCTAGTCAGCTGTTGTTATTGTTCAACCTGACTCGATTGGCCTTGCGTCAGGGGGCGTGCTGATGCTCATATAACGGACATATGCTCTGCGTGTGTGTACTGTGGAGAAAATAGTATTGATTCGATGGAAATAGTTGCGCGTTGATACGATCCTTGGCGCAAGACAAAAACAGACCAGAAACCCAATTCTGTCGTATTGACAAGCGCGTGATAATAGCCGATAAAACTGGAAAACTGGCCAGGTACATGGGCAGAAGGCGCTTAAATGCAGACATGCTTGACCACCTGCAACATGCTTACCCCATTTTAAACTTTATGGTCTCATATTTGTATTGCTGTAGTACTGAAGTACTTACGACCATTTCAGTCCGAAACAATAACATTTAACTACAATTGTGCAGGAACAACTTTGGACAAATGTTATTGCTTGGGACTGAAGTGGCCGTAAGTACTTTCATATTAGTCAAAACAAGTTCAAGGTAGGCTTTCCTTGAACTTGTCTAGAACTTGTGAAAGTAAACCTTGATAATATCTCTGGAGAATATCCGCTGAATGTGCTGATACAAACAGAGACACCAACATTTCATTATTGTATGTGATGATTTCAGGGCTGAAGATCTTTCACCAAGCCAGGAAGTGGGGAGTTCAGATCCCCCCCCCCGACCTACCCGGGATCTCCAGCCATGGGTGATTTCAGGAGTTATGCTTGAGCTAAAAATCTGTCAGGCCAGGTGGTGTGTGGAAGATTAAATTTGATAATCACGAGGTGATGTAGGTATGACTTATTGAGATATTTCAGAACTTCACAGTCTCACGACAGCAATGACTCACACTTCAAAGATGGCCATGTTCATTATGAAGATGGGAATAGGTAGCATTTATTCCAGTATTTGAATGTAAGAGTTTGAGTGATGATCATATTCTATCGATGTGTTTGTGTTCGTTCCAATGTGTTTGGCTTCCCGAACAGTGCCTAGATTTGTTCCATGTCGGTGCCAAATGCACTTGATATGTCTTGGTTTGTCCTTTTTGTGATGCAGCATATGGTAATATAGACACTATACCTGGTGAGATTAAGGGTGTTTCCGCAGGGGATGCAGAATAGTCTATTTTGCGTGACGTCATGTAGGATCTTTTCTCGGTATGTTCGCAGCAGGTGAAGCTTTTTGTTTACAATCACACCACATTGTCGACAACAGCTGCGCAGACAAGACAAATTACACAATTAGACAATTACAAAATTAACAAATAATTGCACAGAAAAAATGGACTATGATAGTCCCCTGTACATTGAGTGGAAAAAATCCTCCCTCTCATCCCTAATTCCACTCCTGATTTTCCATTCTCACGCCCGACCTCACTTTCAGATACTGCGCTCTATAACGAGTTCACCATACCCTGCAGCCCGCCCAGCCAGACGGAAAATTATGCACATTCCACGAAATCATGGGCGCTGTATAACCCACGCAGTCGATGCGCCCCTAATCCCAAATAACTACCAATCACTTGACGAGAGCTCGTCGTCGCTGGGCGGGCGGCCACTGCACTGGTGAACCGATTGGTGAGTTCAAATTGGTGAGTTCAAATTGGTGAGTTCAAATTGGTGAGTTCAAATTGGTGAGTTCAAAGGTTGGTGAGCATTCTGTCTTGGAGCTTCATGTTGGAATGTTGACTTCAGTACTTAAAGTACAATACATGGATAGTCCTTTGTTGTATTGTATGACGTCATCTATGACGTAGACAACATATAATCTCTGTCGTCCCGGTCGCTGCGAAGACACTCTAAATGAAAATTGTGTGTTGCAAGAGCGTACAATTTTCACCTTGCAGTGGTGCATGAGTGATCTGAGACAATGCATTGGGGCAGACAACTGCACATAATGAGCATGAGTTATCTGGGACAATACATTGTGGTAAACACCTGCACATAATAGGATGAGTGATCTGGGACAATGCATCGGGGGCAGACACCTGCACATAATGGGCATGAGTTATCTGGGACAATGCATTGGGGCAGACAACTGCACATAATAAGCATGAGTTATCTGGGACAATACATTGGGGTAGACTCCTGCACATAATGAGGATGAATTATCTGGGACAATACATTGTGGTAAACACCTGCACATAATAGGATGAGTGATCTGGGACAATGCATTGGGGCAGACAACTGCACATAATGGGTATGAGTTATCTGGAACAATGCATTGGGGTAGACACCTGCACATAGTGAGCATTTGTGATCTTGGACAATGCATTGGGGCAGACACCTGCACATAATGAGCATGAGTTATCTGGGGCAATGCATTGGGGCAGACATCTGCACATAATGAGCTGGGATGCAATCTACCACACTACAGTGTAATTGAACAAAATACATCGATTGCTTAGGTAACTGCTCCAAAATGATTTTGCACTGGATGCAAGTGGAAAGCTATTCCTACAAAGATAGTTTTAAAATTGGAAAATTTGAGCCGACTATAGCTAAAAATGAAGTATGTATTCATACTTATTTGTATCAGTCCTCTTACAGTGATCCCACTAATTTAGAAGGAATTAATTCCCGAAACTGAAAAGACGCAATACCAATGTGATGTAAGTACCAGCATTCGAAAGAGGATTTCTTATAAAAAGGAGAATTGTTCATGACACAAAAGGCAAGAATTATTATTGTTTCCCCTTGGTGTTGCCGTGCATCCAAATATAGAGAACTTAGTGCATTGACTTCCGCTGTTAATATTCTTCAGTATTCTTCCCGTAAAATGTCATGCTCACCTATTCCACATCAGTATTAATTGACACCAATTGATTGAATACCTTCCCACTTACATTGACAATTAATATATGCTGATCAATAATTGACGTGTTAGGACTGTATGCGCTGTGAGGATTAAATGCGGTTCAAATGTACTTATTTGTTATGTTCTGGTGAAATCAGGGAAGCAACACAAATAATTTAACACACTTCCAACAGCAGTGATCCACTAATTTCGAACATCACTGTACCTGCTAAAAATGACAACAATGTCGGAGTAGGGAAATGTTCAGCTTTTGGTGCCTTACCCGAATCCGTGCCTACTTACCCAAATGTATTGGATGCCAGTACCTACAATCATAGGGGTATTCAAATTTATAGGTTCTCACTTAAAGCTATATAGTACCTACTCTGACACTTGGCATGGCATCCTCACAAATATGCTAAAAATATTGAAATAGTAGAAAATAAGTTGGCCTTAGCATGTTCGGTTCTCAAAGTTCTCCATAGTCTCATGGTACACTATATGTTATAATGCATATTGCATATTGTCCCACAGGGCCCTGTCTAACATCCATAGAGCATGCTAGCTAGGAGAGGGGCGTGGCCCTCACTCAGCGAGCATTCCATGCAAGGTGCTGTAGCCATATAAAACAACCTTCAAAATAAACTAACTCAAACCACTTTAACAATTTTTAGGTATCATGAAATTAACATCTTTGTTTTCTATCATTGCTCACCCTGGCCGCGAAGTGAATCTTTTTAATGCGATATCTGGGCCTAGAGAAGTCGCTGCTGCTGCATGCGACATGCAGCAGCATGTCATACATGAAAGACAATACCTTATTTCGAACGAGGCATACACGTTTACAACCATTACCATGAATTCTTGCGGTAGCCATTGTCTTTTTGCTGAAAATCTTACAAATATACCAATGCAGTGACGGATACAAGTGTGACACATGCATGGTAGGTAAAAGTGGGAATATGGACTAAAAGTGACTACCTTTGATCGATCTCTTTCGTACTTAAATTCCATGGTTCGCGCCTCCCGAAAAGATAGATATTTGCTGTCTGTGGGACTTGTGATAGGTCACGCTTGTGGTCCACGCTCAAGCTGCGCTCTGACACAGCACATATTTCGTTTTGTTCTCATGGTCAATGCGCCATACGACTCATTTTTTGGAGGGGAGGGCCATTGGTATCGATGAGCTAAACTTAGCTACCTTCCGCATCAACCCACGGTTGAGCCCTTGGTAGTAGAAACCTGCATGGACGGCTCCACCGTGTGGGATGTGGGAGACGCTTACCCCACACGTGGGAGACACTTACCCCACACGTGGGAGACACTTACCCCACACTGCTAATCAGATTTAACATTACACCTATGGTGATGCATGGAAAGATCGAGCAAAAATGCATCTCGTCCATGAGTGTTAGAGCCAATAGTGATCTAGTATGGTATGGAGGTATCCACTTATTTGCTCTATCGCTAACATACCACATAATCCACAACAATTATGTCCTCTTTAGCTGTAGGACCAATGAGATTAAATGGAAAAATAGCCCCTTCAGCTATTTCTTCCCAACAATAATTTCCTGGTTCATACATCCAGGGACCGAAACAGGACATACAAATTAGGAATACAAAATTAATACATTACGAAATGATTAAATTACCATATCATTGTTATATTACAATAATGATATAACAAGTAATATAAATGATGATAATATATAATAATAATACTAATAATATACCAAACAACTTAATATATCATATATTAATATTTATCACTTAAGAAACTTTAAAAGTCGGCCCCACAAAAAAACAACGGTCGAAATTCGGGGACATTTTCATTTTTGGTGTAGGGTAGGGTCCATAAAGTATCTTAGACACCCCGTGACGTTATCCTAGTTGCGTCCCTGAATAAATGCAGGATGACCTTTATAGTGTTATTGCATGTAAGACTCGGAGCGAGCGGGAGCGGCTAAATACTATGAAGGGATTCTGCCGAAAGGAGACGTAACAAAGAATCTACACCGACTCGATAAATGTCATGCTGTTTTATACTGAGCAGTTTTCAACCACAAAACCCTCACATCCTTGGGAACAATTTGTGTAATAATTCAGTAGTATCACACATTTGTCATCACGCGATAATTCCCTTCCAATAGAAACTAAGGCAGCCCATGCCAACTTTACATAATACTAAACAGGGCTGAGAAAGGAATTTCGAAGTGTAGTTTTAAAAAAAACACTGCACCACACTGAACGTCGATTGCATTTTTTTTAGAACGAAAGGGCAAAATTCCGCCTCCAGCACAGGAAATATATATCATCCCGTCGTTTCGTTAACTTCAATAGATGGTGACTTAGCACTTAACCACTTAAATCCGCGCCGTCTCGGGGGTTGATATGCGCCCCTCCCCACTAAGGTTTTCCACGGATAGTGCAAGAACGGCGCGCGGCAGCACGCCGAAATTTGGCATACCTTTTCCCACATCAATTTGGCATGTTGTGTGAAAATTTTTAGGTCAGGTCATACAGGGTCAACGAGTTAGTCCAGGTCAAGTGAGGTCACCTCCAGAAAAATTCAACCAGTCGTCACACTTTAACGGATAAAGATATCTTAATGAAACATTTAGCGTTTGCTTATCTTTAGGGATGAAACAAAACGCACAAGAGGAATTTTTTATTTTTGTTCGTTTTTGACTACTTATTAGTTTTGCATATTTGCCCATTAGGGATAAAATCAAAGATTCTGGCTAAAGTAATATTTTTTTATGAGAACAAGTTGACTTCAAACAACGTTTTTCGGTCCACTCTACCCATTATAAAAAGCAAAATGAAGGAAAATGGAAAACTCAAAATTTTGAAAGTTCAAAAAAGCACAAATTTTATTTTTGGGTAGACAAAAATGTTAAGGCCATGGTCGATTTCGCCTTCCTTTTCGTATTCTAAATAATTTTTGTTTTTCAAGTCTCCCCCAAAATGAACTCCCCAGAGCCAAAAACATGACGTAAGTCATGAAAACCTAGGCCCCCTAGTGACGTCACTTGTGGGGGATACAATTTTGGGGCTCGTTTCTGACCCTACTCGTCGAGCGCTTTCTGTAACATCGTTAGATATAATAATACCATTTGGCTAACTTTGTTCGAGAATATTCAGTTATATAACGTCGCGTGTCGCGTGACTAATGCAGCCGCTGTCGACCGTAACGGCCGATGTTCTTATCACATGTTATGGGTTATGTTGGCGATCGGAGCCGTGCAGCGACGACTCTGCTTCCGGACTAGATAGGTTAGGAATGCCACTGTCGACTGCCGGCAGGAAGCGCTTATCATCGTGTTATGGGTTGTGCAGGTACCTGAGCCGACGGCGCTGACCAGACGGCACCCCTGTATCCGGATTAGATAAGGCCGACATTCCGGTCTACGCCCCCGTCTGGACCTATGGCGATCGCCGTGGGCGCAGCCGTCAGACCGGGAGCGGGTAGTGGCCGGCCATTATATATAGTCGAGAGCAACGGTCGAGAGAGGTTAGAAGAGGTTGAGCTCTCTTTCGCGCCGGACCGCTGTCCGTGGTGCTGGCAGTCGCGTCTAAATTGACTTGTACTGTGTACTGTGTACTTGTAAACATTTTGGCTACTCGATTTTCCCCTTCGAAAAATACTCTAAACCACGTCCGTACACTTGCGTGAGCTGCCTGAGTTTACATTGCTGCTTCATTAATCGTTCAGATATAACGCAAAGTCACGCTGAACTTTGGGACCGGAACTTTCGCGGCGCGAGGTCTACTGGATTTCTCACGGGCCAACGAGATCGACTACTCTACATTTCCGATGACACCTCTTTCGTTTTCGTGCGACGCTTAGTTTGGAGATTAGAGGGGGTTTGTACCCCCCCCCAAGATGGGGTGTGAGGATATGTCTGGAAAGACGGGGAGGGTTTAGTCTTAAGTACAATTCTTAATTATATATTCTTAAGTATAAAATTAAAAATCATGAAATATACAAATGGCATACAGAAATGAATGAGATATCGAGAAATATATTTAAACGCGTAAGATAATTGAAACGCCTTACTGCAGGATGCTCAGCGAGGGTGCAGAATGAATGGCAATTATGACCCAGGCACCAGGCGGCCGTCTGGTGCTTGCGTCATAACGTGTATGCGTCATAACGTATTTGCATCCCGACTATGCGTCATAAAGTACTACATTGTCGGGAACGGCCGCCTGGTGCCTGCGTCCCGACCTTGCCTGGCCAGTTACCAACTCGCCATCCCAGCCGGAGGCGTGAGAGCAAACGCGTGAAGCGATTCGACCAGTTGTGCTAGGACGGGGAGACCTTTGGAGGCTAGTGAGCTGACCAGGCGGGGATGTGTGTTGAACTTACTTTGGTACCATACGTTGGTTTGCAAACAAGAAATTGCAACCAATCAGCTAAGCTTGTGTTAGCCACGGTAATCCAGTGAATAATGCAATAACATTTTATTCTACATTTGGGATTGTATGGTACCACAACAGTACTACTCGTTCATTAGCCGGAGCTCTGGATCTGGCAGTTTGGAAAACGTCCGTCATGGCCGCCAGTTGGCAGTTGCGCGATGACTGAATATCAAAATCTGCTCATGTTATGTTAGACTACTTCGGTTCTAAATTTGGTGTTTTTGTTAAAAACGCACAATATGGTTTAATATCCTAGCTAAGGTTCCCACTCAAAGTTAGTTTTCGATAAAGCTTATTATGTGAATTTGAAGGGCTTAGGTAGGCCACTTTAGGTCACCAGGTAAATTAATTACACCACGAGCGAGAATAAAAATGCATGTAAGTCACGCGTCGAAGACCAGTGCGTTAAGGAAATTTTATATCTCTAATGGCGTATCCCACTTCGTAATGAAAATTCTTTTTTAATAGAATAATAGGCCCAGCTCACGTGGATTAACTTTCCCCTAGATGGACGAAGTAATAATTCCATGTTTTCTCGTTCATCCACAGAAATGAAAGGAACGTCTTTAGCACGCAAGACAAAGTCCTTGTCTGTTTTTTTGTGTGTGGGATCAAATGGATACGCAAGGAAGTACCATTAATACCGGGTCTCGTACGTTTGCAAAACCGTGATTTACCAGTATGTCACAACCGCACGATTGGGGTTAATCGTACGGCACAATAACCTTTATATTATATGGCGCCTGAGTGCAATGACCTGTAGAGCCAGTCCATTTGCTACTGATTCCCCACCACTGCACTGGTGGTTGAACCGGAATAAAAGTAAAATTCACGTGAAAGCTGGCATGGGAAAAACGTATTAAGCCATTCGTGAGTTGATACATTTGATCTAAACCAATCTCCTACGGCTCGTGATTTAAAGAAAACAAACAGCAACAACAAGAAAACAAACTTTACTAAGCTTGTGCTGGAGACGGAACTTTGCCGTTTTGTTATATAAAAATGCTTTGCACTCGACATTCGGTCTCGTGCAATGTTTTTTTTTAGAACTCGAGATCACAATTTCTTTCCCAGCACCGTTTAATAATTTATCAAGCTGGCATTGACTGAATTTCCATTGGAAGGGTGATACAAATCGAGTGATACAAATGTGTGATGCTACTGTATTATTAAGCAATTTGTTCCTAAGAATGTGACGAGTTTGTGATTGAAACTGCTCTTAGAAAACTGCATGACATTTTTTTTCGGGTCGGTATAGCTTTTTCGTCGCGTTTCCTTGCCTATCAGCAGAATTCCTTCATCGTCTTCAGCCGCTCTCGCTCGCTCGTTCTGAATCTTACATGTAGAACTAGATATAACGGCCATTCAACGTTTATGGACACATTATTACATGCATAAAATAACATTCGTTGTTGCCTTGCACGTTAACTCATCATATTTTATATTACTCTACTCGTAGTATAACATTCGAGTTAGCTCAATGCCTGCGTCCATAGATATATGAATTCTCCTACAACGTCCAGTTGTTCGCTTGTTGTTCTTTTTCGACGGGGACTGAGTGCATTGATAAGCGCAATGCATTGACATTTTCATTGACATGCAGGACATGAAACCATAACACCACGGCAGTTGTGTAATGCAGTGCACTGGCGGCAACACGAGCTTTTTATCAAGAGACGAAACCGGGCAGGACACAAAAGCATAGAAAGTGGTTCAATACACACACACACACACAAACACACACACACACACACCTAAACATACACCCACATGCGTACACGCACATACACATCCACACACACATACACCTAAGCACACACCTACATGCGCACACACACATACACATACAGGCACACACGTACACACACCGTTGATGAATGCATGCCATTTGATCCGGTAAGTGGTCCCTGTCCTTATAAATCTCTTTGTCAATGTTCCTGACAGTTCTCAAAAGTATAGCATCGAGGTCGGTTCAACTTTGACCCAATATAAATTGCCGGAATGCCGATCGCACTGACCTTCACACCATCGACTTCATGTGGGCACGCATTTCCAGAATAACCTTGGCCCTGGAAAGTGTATTCCACTGGCCCCTTATGGGCGCTGTATGACCAACGCAGTCGATGCGCCCCTAAACCCAAATAACCAACCAACCACTGGCCCCTTAGGGTGCTATTTATGCTGCCCATGCTACAATCCAGCATGCAAAACATGGCACGAAATGCTGCTTGATCATCAAATAGTTAAGTGGTTTCGCACGAAGAATAACGAATGGGCCGCTTGCGTTTCGTGCTGAAGCAATATTAGCTAAAAGCATTTGATTGTAAAATAAGTTGGATAGTATTCAATTGAAGAAATATTTTCGCTGCACAGACATCTGAATATCTCGCTTGCCACACAGTGCACAATACATACAATATAATAATGTATGACATACTGCACATGATGTACACTCGAGAAATTGGGTTTTCCAATGAAACACGCGTAATTTAGTCAAGTAATTAATCGATTTGTCAATCAGTCTAAATTAAGCAAGCAACTGTATAAGTTGAACGTTCTATCATTAGTTAAGCACAATGCCTCATTCACATCATAAACCTCTTTCGCTACACCTTTGCACACGAGCTTCCGCCAGCCTTTCCAGCTCATTATGTGTTGCCAAAATCTTAAATAAATGATAGCGATCAATGATTTCTTGTTCACATGAGTCCAGTGGTAGCCTGCTCACTGAACTCCCAGTGTTTGTCCGAGTGAGGCATGCAAGGCAGGAACAGGATAAACCCGTCTCTGTCACTTCATGGCTGCAGGGCAAATGGTCACTTGACGGCAAACGTGAATTGCTGTCCTTGGACACTGGCCCGCAGACCGTCACGTAACGCCTAACTGTTAAGCGGCGCAGTACTCCCAACCAATAATTGATGTGAAGCGACACAGCTTACGCAGGTAAAGGCAAGGTCGGGGCAAACCGGAAACATGATGCTGCAACCGACTGTACAAGGCGAAGAGCATGCACATATTCCATCCACCGTTTACGTGCCGCATTAGTCACTCTGATGGACAAGACAGGGGTGGAAGGTTGCCATATCCAGCTTATCAGCGGCCACGGGTATCTCAGCTCTCTAAAAAGATACACAAGAAATGCATCGAGAAAACAACTGCGGACCATCAGCGGCATGCTGAGCTCGACTTCGGGTGCTGATGGCCATAGCTAGAACACAGACATCATTGGTGGAGCCTGGCCACGTGTTCAACGGTTGTTCTGTCCAATTCAATATTCATAATTACGCTCAATAAATATTTTAGTGTCGCATGTTTGTGGTGCTCTGTTCCGAAGTACTGTGATGCCATACAATAAATAATGCATTGTTTTCTGGCAATAGAGCGGAATATTGACCGGTGTGACGCCACTAGAACCCTGATGAACAGACCTCGGTAAGCGCTATCGCCCTGAGCTTGGCTTCGGGTGATATAGCACTTACCTCGATCTGCTCCTTTAGTCTCTAGTTGGTGGCGTCACACCACTGAATATTCCGCTATATTACCTTCAGTACAATGCATTATATATTTATTGAATTCTGAAATGCTTCTCGCCAACATGTTCAGTTTTTTGTCAGCATGTACTATTAAGCATGAAACAATCCTTTATGGTGAACGCTTTTACAAAGACGGATTTTAAGTAAGTTGCGCATTCAGAAATTTAGTCAAATCCACCCGTGTAAGCATTATAAAATTAAACGATGATTGAGTGAGCTGTGCACGTTTCACGGCGTGCCATGTCTTGTGCTCGTGCAGAGGCTAAGACAGGGAGGCATGCGACGCCTTGAGACCACTGCTAGTTTGCTGACATAGTCAGGCACGCCGGATGCAGAGGTGGATTCAGATATTGTCATGGGGAGGGGCACATCGCCTCGGAGGGTCGCCTTTGATCCTAATGTTCGTTGAGTGGGTGGGAAAGGGGAGGGGGTGCACTCGAGCACACTGCAAAACAAATTCGTTCAGTGGGTGGAGAGGGAGGGGGCACTCCACCCTGCCTTAACTGGCACCTTCCTCGGCCAGAGGGGCGCCACCTTTTCATGGTGAGGGACATGCGGCCCTGAGACCTATAGTGCCCTCGTGCGGCGACCAAGTGCACAGATTCTCTTTCATATAGCATATAATCACACAGTTTTTAACATTTGTGCCAGCCCATTTCACCAACACTTATCATCACCTAGAGAGAGAGTGCGCACTCAATTTCCCCAGGGTCTTCCGTGTGACACAGTCGGTTTCACTATTGATATCACTAATCTACATGGCAAATACCGATAAGTGAAGCGATCACGTTCGATAAAAATATGATAAAGAAACACAAAGCTGCACTGGACATGTTCCACCTAACAGCAGCAGACATAAAGAAACTGCATGCTGAACAAGTATGTGATATTTGAAGAACGTTAGTTCTGGCAAACCGAATGCATGGCTATGGGAAGCCGCTTTCCATCCCATGTTGCTATTATAATTATGAACGCCAGTGAACCACGCATCCTGGCTTCCAGTGACCTGCGGCCTATCACATGGATGCAATACATCGATGATATTCTAGGATTTTGGATGTTCGGTTCGAAAGTTCTTGATGACTTTCTGTATCGAAGAAATAATTTCCCCCCGTCACTAAAGTTCACTATTGAGAGAACAGATAGTTCACCACACAGACAAATTTCATTCCAAGACACACTGCTGACCATCCATAGCACCGGCTTACTGAACTCTTCGTCAAACCGATGGTTGCACAGATAATACTGCCATTCACATCAGCACATCCTATGCAAACTGAAATGTCCGTACTACACTCACAACTTCTCCGGGCTACGCGGCTAGGCTCCTGTGCAGCTGCATAAGAAAGAGGGGTAGATACAATTGAGAAGCTCTTCTTTTCCAACTTTTACGAACTGAGACTCGTCAAACGAGCAAAATTCCGAGTAGTGTCACACCGAGCCACGATTAAAACCAACCCTCACCACAAAACGCAGGGCATGGCATACAGCACAGCATATTTCACACTGCCCTGCATTGAATATACCGTGAGCAGGCGCGTGAAAGCCATAGATAAATCTCCAGTACTGCCTATCAGAAAAGCATGGAAGAGTGGCACAACCCTAAAAAGCATCCTAACCAGGTTCGTCATGTGCCCACCTCCAAGCCAGACTAGACACAGGAAATGCAACACATGCCAACGCCGGTCTGGCAGGTAGATGTCCTACAACAAAAATGTTGTGCAGCAAATTTAGTGTAACAGCTGTTCACAAGATAATCACGTGGCCAGGTGCATATGAGATCGAAACGCCGCATCAGGAAAATATTTGGTGAACACATAAAAGATGCGATCAACAAAAAAACATCACTTACTGATCATCCAATTGCATGCCACCCAAACAGCATGGTAACCTCGGCGTTGTTTTCGGTTGACACACACACACACACATACGCACACTCACACACACGCGCGCGCACACACACACACACACACACACACACACACACACACACACACACACACACATACACGTCGTGGACTTCCCTCACTCCAATTCCATACGCTGTCCCGAGGTCAACACCATCCACAGACAAGAACACAACGTCAACAACAGTATATCGCCACCGTAGCATCATCAACTATAATCGTTGTGCTCAGACGATGCACAATTGCATCATGTGACAAAGGACTGTCCGGCAGTCGGATGCAATGTGTAGTGTTTCGCACAATACCGTGTTCCGCCATGTCATGTTCGTTGTTGTTTTTTTCCGTGGTTATGTGCAAAACCGGATGTGGTTGGCTCCGCATGCGGTGGTTTGTCTCGAGCTGCAAATGTATAGGTGTAATGTCTGGTCTTTGTGGAATGGTGCTCTGACAATGTAGCAATGGAGAGATGAAGTAGCACTGGAAGCACCAGACCATTGGGAAAGATGACACTGATATTGGTATAGTTTGGCGTTGCCATTCAAAATGTGTCAAAGTTGACAAACTATACTTGACAAGATGTGCTGTTTTTCGGACTCCTTTTCAAATCGATTGACATGATGATGAGCAGAAGTTAATTTTTGTATATTTACTCTTCATCTAAACATGCTCACTATCAACTATGCCCTCAAGCAATTCCTTAATGTGATTCCAAGGCGGGAATCTCTAGTGCACAGTGCGCTTCTATTTGCCTGGTGCTTCCACAGCGTTCGACACGAAATTGACGAATTAGCGATTGACATAAGTAGGCTAATGACATTGACATAAATTGGCTAATGCCGCTACTATTACGAGACACCTTGCGCAAGAAATCACACGGGGATGATTCTTACATAGTACAGCAATGAAATATCATTTTAAAGAAACATCGAGTTTAGCGTTGAGAGTTGGCACCGTCTACAGCATTTGACAGTAAGTTCTCCACCATTCAGCGATAGGGCCTCGGCGGGTTCGCAAATCACCCCACCACGGCTTATCGGCATACTATACATGATAAGCAGTGTCCGGGAGTGGTTCCTCTGCTCCGGCAGAGGTTGCCGCGTGTGAATGGCGTCGTAGCCGACTATCGGGCCCACTGATGTCAGGCCAGCATGTACAGTTGTGGAAACCGAAAAAAAAACAAATGCTGCAAAATGTAAAATGTTGGAGCACAACAAGCACATGTGCTGTCTGCGATTGCTGTTACTAAGCTGTTACAGATGCATGCCCGATATACTTGAAGTTGGAATTAATGCTGTGCATATCGAAGGAATGTTTGAGACACTCCAGGTCGAGCGATATTAATGGCATTCAATTTTGAAAGAGGTACATGCGAGGCATGGCTACTGAGCGGAAGAACACAATAGATATGAAGCCGTTGAGTAGATTCGCTTGACTGGAAATCAATGCTTCTCTTGAATTTGTTTCCGTCAGAAGTATCTTTGCATCGCATAGGAACCGAAGAAGAGCAGTGTAACATTACAGGAGACGGGAGGTTTATCATAGTGAACTTGCAACCTGACAACCTGACCTGACGACATAACGCCCTGACAGCCATAACAATTATTTGCTGTGAACTGCAGTTGGCAGCGAAGGATTGTCACATCGAGATGATTGCCGCATCGAATGTGATACTGATGTCCGTCTATCGTATTGGCACAAGGGCGCCAAATGTGTATTTTGTTTACATTAAGACATGTTTACGTACCTGGCGACCGGGGGGGGGAACCTGTGTGCGCCGGGCTCTCTCATGTTTTGCTACGAAGCAGATTCGGTCATTGTTCATTGTTGCTTGAATTTACACCCAAAATAGCACGCACTAGATCGTGATACATGTATTTTTAATGCGCTGAGTCCAGCAGTAGAAGGCCCAACAGTTAGACCACCCATGCCCTCGTTCGACGCACACACACATACACACATACACACACACCACATAATTCCAGTACTGTCAAAGCCAGAGCTAACATCGACATTGAGCCGGGCCTGAACCGACCTTCACGGAATACTGAGCAAAATAGAAATTCAAGATGCCAAGATGCCATAAAATGCTTTCGGAATTTATGACTTGCTACGTTTTAACGACCTCCAAAACGACAAAATTGTTCGATTCGACCAAGTCTGGAACGACATCTATGGCCTAAGAGATACCAATTCTTGCTCACAAAACAAGGAAGATAGAGGCCATTCATTCGCATTGAAATTAGCTCTACCCTTTGGCCTGCAGCAGAGATAGGCAGGGGTGTTGACCCTGTTGATGGCGCTCAGCGAACATTGTTCATGAAATGATGAGTACTGCGGCACTCATTGAGCACATCAGTCGTTGTCAAGTGGACACACAAGGCCATACCTACATTCCCAAGCCTTCCGTGTGACGATTGAATGGATTTTGTACCGACCTCACTGCACCATAGTCGCTTTCTGAGATGCTGTCACTGGAAACGGTGCAGTCATAGTGCAATAGCTGCAATGACCTTGGCCGAGTATGACCAATCCGTACAACCACCATGATCACTGTGGCCGAACACGACCAATCCGTACAACCACCGTGACCACTGTGGCCGAACACGACCAATCCGTACAACTACCATGACCACTGTGGCCGAACACGACCAATCCGTGCAACCACCGTGACCACCGTGGCCGAGCACGATCAATCCGTACAATTTCAGATTCGCCACGAAACTTGCTTGAAACACTCAAAACTTCGAAAATTAGCATTGCATCTCTTCCCAGCTACGTACCATTTTGGCTTACTCCTCCGCCATTTGTCTATTACCTGTTTTCTATTCCGAACTCTGAGCTCAGCACTTCTGTCGTGCGAAATCTGTTTCACGATTTGTTACACACATACCTCGTTCGCCTTCTGCATAGATAGAACACGTGCAGATGGAAAAACTGGTGCAGCATTAGTTGCACCAGACGTCGCACAGCATCGCCGGCTCCCCAATATAACGACTGCTTTTTTCGTCGGAACTATGTGCAATATACCAATGTTTGCGATATACAGCACGCCATAACATTCCCCGGGGAGTCATTTGCTCTGATTCGCAATCGGCCCTTCAGACGACAGCGAAAGACCACAATGCATCTCACCCAATGACTGTAAATATTCCAAACCTATTGCTGAGTACACCGGAAAGCAATGTACCTTTCCTATGGAGCCCAGTACATGTCGGGGAGCCCGGAAATGAAACAGCGGGTGCGCTGGCCAGAACATGTCTTCAATTATATCTAGTAGCGTCTTGTCCTAATCCCCTCTGTGATGTTCTTTCGAATCTTTACTCTTCTTACAGGACCTATCCACAGAAGCAACGAAGGCAGAAACCACATCATCACCCGTTCCCAATTAAACCTGTTCTCCGACCTTGGCCGACAGTAAACCAGACATGTCGTCTACATGAGGTAGTTCTAGAGCACCTCCGCTTAGCTCACACAAATATAGCTCATTGCCATTTGATAATAGGTAGCCCAGCTCCCGTACGCAACCATTGCCGTACGCCTCGGACCATTGGACATTTTCTGCTGAACTGTCCCCTATGCTTAACCAATAGAATTCCAATGCAGTGCTACGCCGTGAAATATAAAATTCAGCTAATCCTGGCGACAGTTCTGGGGAACGATTTCTTTCAGAACTCCTCTTTACATATATAAAATCAACTGAACTAATACAGCACATTTCGGCCGTCTGGGTTTTACCCTCACGCATTTTGGCGCAGTGTGTGGGGTCCTCCCCAGCACACAGGAGCGCATCTCCTGCCTCTGACTTTACAGTGTCCAGCATTATGATATATGTGAATAAACGTGATTTGAAAGAAAGGTGGATTGCATTCTGAAACTCAAAGCGACCCAGTCGCCAATTTCTTGACGGGCGGGAACCCGACGGTTGGAGATGGCGCTGCGATTCGATCGAATAGCGGAGTCATCGATGACTGACTGTGGCCCGGCTCCTCACTCGGTGACTTGGTCACTTCTGAGCACCGAAAACTGTTTGCGTGTATTGCACGGGACGTATATGAGCCGGTTTACCGTACATGAGACAAACAAACAGGCTGTCAGCATACATCCTCAGACAAACAGGCTGTCAGCATAAATTATTCCATTTGCTCGAGCCCTTAGCTTAGGTTATTTGACCGCAAAAAAAGTTTTCCGATTAGCGTTGCTTACCCCAACAGGCCTGCTGGCAGTTGGCCACGGTCGTTAAACGCACAAAAATGATATCCGGGTGTCTTGAGTTTATGGGTGCAGACTCCGAAGGTTTAGTGTTTTTCCCTCCCCCATTCCCTGTTCTGTTCAAAACAACGTAATATTAGGCACATGACGCACGTTAGACATTCGGAACAAAAACGCATTGTGGATTCACCAAGTCTGAGGACGATTCACGAGTGCTCGAGTTCTTATCTGTGTATTGCTCCCACTACCTAGTCTGCCCTTGGCCGCCGCCCGGTACGGATGACCGCTCCTCACGCCCTCGGCTGACCGTTCCTCAGGCTCTTGGCTGACCGCTCCTCAGGTTCTTGGTTACCGCTCCTCAGGCTCTTGGCTGACCGCTCTTCGGGCTCTTGGTTACCGCTCCTCAGGCTCTTGGCTGACCGCTCCCAGGCTCTTGGTTACCGCTCCTCAGGCTCTTGGCTGACCGCTCCTCAGGCTCTTGGTTACCGCTCCTCAGGCTCTTGGCTGGCCGCTCCTCGGGGTTTTGGCTGACCGCTCCTCGGGGTCTTTGCTTACATTTTCTCAGGCTCATGGCTGACCGCTCATCAGGCTCTTGGCTGGCCGCTCCTCAGGCTCTTGGCTGACTGCTCTTCAGGCTCTTGGCTGGCCGCTCCTCGGAGTTTTGGCTGACCGCTCCTCGGGGTCTTTGCTTACCGCTCCTCAGGCTCTTGGCTGGCCGCTCCTCAGGCTCTTGGCTGGCCGCATGCGCGCAGGAGTTGTAGCCGGGACGGGGAACACATTGGGCGTTTGTGTTTAGAGCCGGTGCAGTGCATTTTTGCGCGGCAGGGGCAAGAGCCTGTGATTTAGCGCGATTTAGCGCGAAGATGCGCGTTTAGCCTGTGTGATCTCGGCGATTTATAGAATATGAACGTGATTTACAGCAGCCGGCACTCCATACCCCACATGATGTCCTTGTATGAGAAAAGGCTGCACCGATCTAAAGGCAAGTCGCCAAGGAACGCAGAACTGATGAACCTGATCAAAATGTAGTCAAGTAACCACCCACATTACCCAACAATCAAACCCTTTATGTAGCCATACAAAATATGCCATTCTATCTTTTGTATTGCTCGCCCACCTTCACCAGCCCACCCCACGGCCTCATGTTCAGGTTCGAGGAATGTTATCGAGGAAACCATTGAGATGGCTTTATCGAAGCAGATGCCCGAACTTACCAAGTGTTTATACAAAAGTTTTAATACCAGGAAGAAAGGCGTGCAGAAAAATGTTTGCCTAATTGTGTGATTATTTGGGCTCACGGGCGCTTTCAACTGCTAACGGTTATGTAGCACTCAGCGTCGACAAAGTCGAACGTCAAATGTTTTCTAAGGTTCGGTCTATTGATACGCTTCAATCCGAGCTCAAATATTGCCGAGAAGCAATAGACGGCCTGCCAGAACAGGCTTCGAGTGGAATGGAAGAGGACGCAGCTTGATTTTCTGGAGCCGGTTTTAAGAGAGATGTGAGGGAGCGATATGTGAGAGCGGGCTTTCCAAATATTCCGACGACTTTTCCATTGACCGTCGTCGGGGCAGAAAATATTATATCACATGCACCTATTGCGAGAGATTTTCGTAACTAGATATGTCAAGAGCGGCTGACTCTGAAGAACTTCCGACGCCTTTTGAGCACCAACCCCACATGAGTGAATATCCTAGAGAATCGAAGTGCGAGCTTTGCAGCCAGCTGTTGGTCTTGAAAGAAAATCTACTTTTGACAGTCCTTAAAACTAACTGGATTCCGCCTTACAAGTGTCCTTAAAAACAAACGGCGCCGATGCGGTTATCAATGTCAGGAGGCAGCCTGCTAAGACGGAGCATTCTTGCATTCTTTCGCCCACGGGCTCCGCGGGCTCTATTGAGAAAATCAACCGTCAATATTTTCAACATGCTGGTCGAGCAATTTCCTTCGGGAGATATCGATTTCTAACTATCTGCTGAACTGTTGGGCACATTCATTCCTTCTGGTGCGGAATGTGAGCAAGGTATTATTTTTGCATACGTAAAAGACCTCCAGACACATGGCAATTGCACAAGGCTGACAGCTGAAGACATCAATATCCGCATGAGTGAATTTGGTGTTGATAATAGCAAACCCGACCTAAGAGATTAGCAGAATTGAAATGTGATATACGGCGCAAGTTTGGTTTTATGGCATCTGGCAATACATATATCTGTATTTGCAGAAATGTACTTGGTGGTGGCTACCATTTACCCAATCCTCGGGATTGATTATTTCTTAATAGGGGACAATCTATTTCGATTCAGAAAGTGACACAGGCCACAACAACTCGGATATTCTCAGTAATCGCAGCATAATTACACTCTTGAATATTGTAGCCGTAACAAACACACGCGGATCAGCTTTATGGAGGCTCAATAGTAAAATATTCTGACTGTCTGTGGTGAGTTGTAGGTTATTAATTTATAAGCGTCTTTCAATTGGCAATGTGCAAAGTGTAACAAGCAAACTGATTCTAGGATTAGGAGGCAAAACTATCCAACTGTCCTGCAATAATAAGACATTTTTTACAACCTGGACAGCTGGCGTGTTTCCACGAAGGTCATCCTAAAAAGCATATCACTCCAATGCAGTGAAAAGCTCCAAAGGTATCTGAAAATTGATTGAGAAGCCTAAAATGGCTGCAAATACACGAACGTATATCAACCAAGTTAGTACCTACAACAGACAGATGGTGACGGTATAAAGGCCAATGGGGTTCCAGTTTGTATCAACCGGCCACTTACAGCTTGACCTACATCTGAGTTAAAAAATGTGTGAGCGATCAGGAGGTGGGGTAGTGTGGTGAGCCCGTGGTCAGGATATGGGGCGGGGGTGGTGAGCCAGTGGTCGGATGTTCTCAGTAATCGCAACATAATTACACTTTTGAATATTGTAGCCGTAACAAACACACGCGGATCAGCTTTATGGAGGCTCAATAGTAAAATATTCTGACTGTCTGTGGTGAGTTGTAGGCTATTCATTTATAAGCGTCTTTCAATTGGCAATGTGCAAAGTATGACAAGCAAACTGATTCTAGGACTAGGAGGCAAAACTATCCAACTGTCCTACAATAATAAGACATTTTTTACAACCTGGACAGCTGGCGGATTTCCACGAAGGTCATCCGAAAAAGCATACCACTCCAATGCAGTGAAAAGCTCCAAAGGTATCTGAAAATTGATTGAGAAGCCTAAAATGGCTGCAAATACACGAACGTATATCAACAAAGTTAGTACCTACAACAGACAGATGGTGACGGTATAAAGGCCAATGTGGTTCCAGTTTGTACCAACCGGCCACTTACAGCTCGACCTACATCTGCGTTAAAAAGTGTGTGAGCGATCAGGAGGTGGGGTAGGGTGGTGAGCCAGCGGTCAGGAGATGGGGTGGGGGTGGTGGGCCATTGGTCAGGAGGTGGGGCGGGGGTGGTGAGCCAGTGGTCAGGAGGTGGGGCCGGGGTGGTGAGCCAGTGGTCAAAAGGTCGGGCGAGGTGGTGAGCCAGTAGTCAGGAGATGGGGCGGGGGTGGTGAGCAAGTGGTCAGGAGGTGGGGCGGGGTGGTGAGCCAATGGTCAAAAGGTGGGGCGGGGTGGTGAGCCAGTGGCCAGGAGGTGGGGCGGGGGTGGTGAGTCAGTGGTCAGGAGGTTGGGCGGTGGTGGTGAGCCAGTGGCCAGGAGGTGGGGCGGGGGTGGTGAGTCAGTGGTCAGGAGGTGGGGCGGTGGTGGTGAACCTGTGGCCAGGAGGTGGGCGGGGGTGGTGAGCCTGTGGCCAGGAGGTGGGGCGGGGGTGGTGAGCCTGTGGCGAGGAGGTGGGGCTGGGGTGGTGATCCTGTGGCCAGGAGGTGGGGCGGGGGTGGTGAGTCAATGGTCAGGAGGTGGGGTGGGGGCGGTGAGTCAGTGGTCAGGAGGTGGGGCGGGGGGTGGTGAGCCTGTGGTCAGGAGGTGGGGCGGGGGTGGTGAGCCAGTAGTCAGGAGATGGGGCGGGGGGTGGTGAGCAAGTGGTCAGGAGGTGGGGCGGGGTGGTGAGCCAATGGTCAAAAGGTGGGGCGGGGTGGTGAGCCAGTGGCCAGGAGGTGGGGCTGGGGTGGTGAGTCAGTGGCCAGGAGGTGGTGCGGGGGTGGTGAGCCTGTGGTCAGGAGGTGGGGCTGGGGTGATGAGCCAGTGGTCAGGAGGTGGGGCTGGGGTGACGAGCCAGTGGTCAGGAGGTGGGGCGGGGTGGTGAGTCAGTGGGCAGGAGGTGGGGCGGGGATTGTGAGCCTGTGATCAGGAGGTGGGGGTGGGGTGACGAGCCGGTGGTCAGGAGATGGGGCGGGGGTGGCGAGCCAGTGGTCAGGAGGTGGGGGCGGGGGTTGTGAGCCTGTGGTCAGGAGGTGGGGCTGGGGTGACGAGCCGGTGGTCAGGAGATGGGGCGGGGGTGGCGAGCCAGTGGCCAGGAGGTGGGGCTGGGGTGGTGAGTCAGTGGTCAGGAGGTGGGGCGGGGTGATGAGCCGGTGGTCAGGAGGTGGGGCTGGGGGTGGTGATCCTGTGGCCAGGAGGTGGGGCGGGGGGTTGTGAGCCTGTGGTCAGGAGGTGGGGCTGGGGTGACGAGCCAGTGGTCAGGAGGTGGGGCGGGGGGTGGTGAGCTTGTGGTCAGGAGGTGGGGCGGGGGTGGTGAGCCAGTGGTCAGGAGGTGGGGCTGGGGTGGTGAGCCTGTGGCCAGGAGGTGGGGCGGGGGTTGTGAGCCAGTGGCCAGGAGGTGGGGCTGGGGTGGTGATCCTGTGGCCAGGAGGTGGGGCGGGGGTGGTGAGTCAGTGGTCAGGAGGTGGGGCGGGGGTGGTGAGTCAGTGGTCAGGAGGTGGGGCGGGGTGGTGAGCCAATGGTCAGGAGGTGGGGCTGGGGTGGTGAGCCAGTGGTCAGGAGGTGGGGCTGGGGTGGTGAGTCAGTGGTCGGGATGTGGGGCTGGGGTGGTGAGCCAGTGGTCAGGAGGTTGGGCTGGGGTGGTGAGTCAGTGGTCGGGAGGTGGGGCGGGGGTGGTGAGTCAGTGGTCAGGAGGTGGGGCGGTGGTGGTGAGCCTGTGGCCAGGAGGTGGGGCGGGGTGGTGAGTCAGTGGGCAGGAGGTGGGGCAGGGTGGTGAGCCTGTGGCCAGGAGGTGGGGCGGGGGTTGTGAGCCTGTGGTCAGGAGGTGGGGCGGGGTGATGAGCCGGTGGTCAGGAGGTGGGGCTGGGGTGACGAGCCAGTGGTCAGGAGGTGGGGCGGGGGTTGTGAGCCTGTGGTCAGGAGGTGGGGCGGGGTGATGAGCCGGTGGTCAGGAGGTGGGGCTGGGGTGACGAGCCGGTGGTCAGGAGATGGGGCGGGGGTGGCGAGCCTGTGGTCAGGAGGTGGGGCGGGGTGATGAGCCGGTGGTCAGACTTCATAGGTGCGGTGAAATGCTCGCCATCGCAATCTTTTGCCATCGACACCTATTGATGGGAAGCGAATAATGTTAAAGTACAGCTGTCAATTTTCTGGGATATCGATCGACCGAAATGTCGCCGTAAACGGCCAGGGCATTAAGTGGATATTTTGAAATGCACAAAACAATGGTGTTCATCATGCCTAACGAACAGAAAAGCTTTGTCGTGAAAAGGCCTACCAGCGGCGACAATAACAATATGCATAAGAACACCATTACCCAGGTCTCTTAACATCTTAACCAGGAGGTAGCTGGCGCGCAGAATTTCTCCGAAAGTTGTGCAAGAGCGACAGCACGCTTGTAAAAAAGCAGCCATTGCTGACATATATGCGTCCCTACCGTGCTCACGTGTTCGCTTATTTGTGGGAACACAAAGTGCTTCCAGTGATCTATTGTCTTCTAAGGCGAGTACTTATGGCCGAAAAGAAGATCGTGGGCACGTTGCTCACCCACAGCGCGGCATGCTCGGTATTGTTATTCTCCCCACCACAGCAGTGTGTAGCCCGGCATCTTGACAATATGGGCTACATGGTCAGAGCTGAGCCGATGGGGGAAGAACAATGGTGCTACAGTGGGGGAAGAACAATGGTACTATATCACTGAGACGAATGGCTCACGCAAAAATGCGTGAGGCGCACTATGGCGGGGTGATGCATGTGAATTCCGTGATGTACTGCTTTTTATATATATATATATATATATATATATATATATATATATGTGTATGTATATATATACTGCTGGCATATTACTGTCCTTGCCCACACAGACGCAAGCTGATGGCTTTTTGTTCAATCTCTCCCTGTCTTTTCCCGTCATCAGTGAACCTATCCACATCTGTTCCGTGGCACGTTTATACTACATGGACAACTTCCATGCTCCCTCAAGACCAACAACACCTCTTCAACCACTTCCTCTTAGAACGTCTGGTTAACGAGTAGTTCTTCGTTCTCGTGCACACACTACCACATTCCTCTCCTTCATGACATATGTCAACATACGCGTTACACCAGATACCATAATTCAACGTTGATCATCTTGCTGTTTTTTTTTCTCGACTGGTTCTTGTTTTTTTTTCATTTCCACAGTACTTGCACGTGCAAATTTCACAACCCTCCCGCAGCCTAACATTGCCGGTATCTTCCCGATATAATCCTTCTAGCTTTGCAATTTACAAGTCTCCATTTCATTGTCAAGAAATATTTGTTTCAATCTAGTCTACCCATCCTACCTATCCAGAAGCGACGCTTATCATGCAACGTGTACAGAAGGGAGGGATTCCCTTGGCGACTTCCTTTGCACATGTATCAGAAACGAAACGGAATCGGATGCGGCTTTTGGTAATTTTTAGCGATGGCCTAGAACATACTTCAAGAAATATTTGCGAAAATCTGTCAACAATGGGGATGTTTCCCAGGTCAACGGAAGCGATGAAAACGACACAGTCCGGCTGACCTCCTCACTTCCCCGTGGTTTTGTGGGCCGCACATCCCTGTGGTTGTGTGGGCCACACTTTCCTGTGGCTTTGTGGGACGGACTTCCCTGTGACTTTGCTGCAGTGTCTCTGCAGGCATTAAGTGAGAACTCAACGCTGGTGCTACATGGTG
Source organism: Ashinkailepas kermadecensis (assembly GCA_034440615.1). NCBI lineage: Eukaryota > Metazoa > Arthropoda > Thecostraca > Neolepadidae > Ashinkailepas > Ashinkailepas kermadecensis. The sequence continues at coordinate 209,210 of JAOTOM010005066.1, forward strand.
GGCCAGGTACCTTATACAATAGCTTTGTTGGACTCGCTGGATATGTAAGATGACGATATTTCCGGGACTTGTCAGGGGTTATAATTTCTGGGTCTGTGAGGGGACTGAAGTTCCAGGATTTGCAAGGGTTTATGGCTTCCGGGTCTGTGAGGTGACTAGTCACGAGGTTTGCGCGGGTTTATGGTCCTGGGGTCTATGAGGTGCCTAGCACGGGGTTTGCGAGGGCTTGTAGTCCCGGGTCCGCGGGATGACTAGTCACGGGGTTTGCGGAGCTACAATTTCATGCCTAGGAGGGGCCATAGTTGCTGGATCTGTTGGGCTACAGTTCCGGCCCTACGGGTCGCTATAGGTCCTGGATCTGTGGTGAGCTACAATTTCGTGCTTGCTAGGAGCTATAGTTGCTGGACCTGTAGGGCTCTAGTTTCGGGCCTACCAAAGCCTGTAGTTCCAAGATATGCGGGGGCTTCAGTTCCGGACGTACGTGGGCCTATAGTTCCTAAATCTGCATGGGCTACAGTTCCGGGCCTACGGACGGCCATAGATCCTGGATGTGCGAGAAATTGCAGTTCCAGTATCTGCGCGCAGCTGCACGGCATAGCCTTAACTGGAAATGTCAACATTTAGCAGGTGATCTCTGTGCTCAAGTATCTAAGCCCGGACTTAACATGCGTCTGAACCGGAAGTTCTGACAGTGAAAAGACCACCATTCCATTACGGCCGATCATTATTGTGGACCGAGCGCATGCTATATGCAAATGAAGGGCCAACGCACTCTGTCCTGTGCATTACGAAAATATAATCCACTTTATTCTCCATGTCTCTAATTTGCTGAGTCCGTTATGCGGCTGTATCGGTTCTCGTTAATCAAATACGTTTAGAGTCGTTCACTCACTAGTTTTCGGGCGACAGCCGAAGCATGAATCTTCGCGAACGCATGGTGTTGATTAATGCAAGGGATATCGCTTTATGATCTTCGCGGGTGTCATAGCAGTCGAAGTCGAAGTGTGACAGAAATTACTATGCCTTGCAAGGCGAAGGTATGTGGGGCCGGTTTGCAGAGTTGAAAATTCATTGCACACCTCATGCACTTTACAGGTAAGAAAAGCATTTATTTCTTTCAACACAAGACTTGTTAAGTTCTGTTTTGCCTTTCGACAGCAGTTTTCTAGGACTGACTTTGCAATTGATCCACATCATAAGCGCATCATGGAGACTGGCAATCCATGCCTGCATGTCATGTTTACAGTTGATACCTCTGGCACATAGAGCTGACTTTAGGTTCATTTTGAATCAAGCAGCATAACAAAGTAAAATGATAATAACCACTTAGGAATGTGCATGAACAAAGGCATAGATGTACAGTTTCAATCAGAAAGTGAGTATGAACGCATCAGCCATAGTAGCCATGCTATGGACACCGGTAATTGAATGAATTTTACAGACGACAAACATTCCATAGACCCAGAAGTCTAGTCCCACACTGGCACCCACGTGGCAACCACCGGGCCTTCTCACTCGGTTCTGATCAGTGCTGGAAGCGCAGTCCTTCTCACGTCAGTTCTGACCGGTGCCTGAGGCGCGGTCCTTCTCACGTCAGTTCTGACCAGTGTTGGAGGAGCCGGACCGTTCTGGGTTTGAGCTATGGAGCTAACGAACGGGCACATCAGCCCTTATCGCACTTCACCTGGTCGACCGGATGACCTTGACCGGTCGTTACATAACTATCCGGTGATGTGGCTCAGCGGGCAGGTGCGGTGGTAGAATGCAAGAAGGGATCATCCGGCTACTTTATATCTGGATAGGGCATTCAGTAATGCTCAAGAGTTCCCGCCCCAGACAAAGGTATTAGAACAGCGCAGGCATCATGCCAGTATCAGTGGCAGCAACAACCACAAGATGGCAGCGAACGGCTCTGTCAGCCACTGAATAATTGGCATGTGCAAATAGAACCACTTTTACGTGTTCATCTCGCGAACCTGACTCAGAACTATTGCTATCACTACTGCCAATTTGCACGGAGACGCTGGAAAGGACTGTAATGGGTTCGCCTGGGCGAGAAGCCACATTCAGCGGTGCTACGAGGTGTTTCAGGGTGCTCCTTCAGCAGCCTTAACGATCATTACTCCTGTCCATCTGCATGTGCAGAGGAGGGAAAATGGCGACGTCTCCATGCAATGAGATCATTCAAATCAGCAGGATGCAATATTTAATCACTTTCCCCTGTACTATCATAGTTAAAAACTTAGTGCACAGAACATACAGTAGCTTATCGTCGCTGAGAAGGCAGCAAGTCATGTTGACGATTCAAAGCATCACTACTCGAGGGCCATCTCTGATTTGGTGGCTTGCGTCGGGCGTCAACCCATAACTATGAGAGGATTTGTGCCGGGTTAGCTACCAGATATATTCATGTCGGACCCTACTCCGAAACGTATATTCTATGTACTGAAATGTGAATGTAAGTATAAAAATTACTTAATAAATATGAATTGAACAACAACCATGGGAAATATTTTCAGCCGTTCCCTCAGGAGAGGATGTAGAAAATATCGGTGTGTTCATGTTCACTATATGCACATGCAGGTCATATCAACATGCATAGTTTTGACGATTGATATCTGATCGGTAATAAGCAGAAAGTGTGGCATATTATGTATCTTTGGGAAGAAAAGGGAATAAAGAAAGTATTATCGAAATACAATAAAAATAGTTCTTGTATTTGCTCCCGCGACCCGGTGAACACGTGATCTCGAGACCTCCCGTGTGCACTATCCCATCAATGTTTATACATTTGAGGGCGGAAATATAAGCGGGTACGATTTAGCTGGCAAAGCAAAAGAGAAAAGCATGCGTTCTAATAAATATCCCACATAGGCATCGGTTCGTTATGACTTTTTACGTTTTGCGATCTTTTTCGGGACGGACATATTTTGTGTTGTCGCCTGCCATTGGAAAACTACTTGGGGCGGAACAACTAAGTACAAGCAGTCGATGAGGAAGTGTTCTTAGCACAAAACGTTTAGGACTTGTCATGTAAGTCTTATAGTTTCCCGCAACAAACTTCACACAATTCAAGGTCACCGATTACCAATGGGTCATCCACAAACTGATGTATGTTTAGCGACCTAATTGCTCTTCAGAACATTACTACCTACCTGTTAAATATGGCGTGGTAGGACACCCACTTAGCGTGTGTCTAAGCGGACCATCAGATTATCAAGCTGATAACTTCGGCACGGGGTCTAAAAGACGTCAGCTACCGCGATCTATTAGGCCGCATGACATGTGACTTCAGTGGCCGCGACTGAATGACACATGCCTGCGAGCGGTGCCCGGGCGAAGAAGGGACCCTGCCATTCCTTAAAAAAAACTGGACAGTCATGGTCCAATTAATGAGCCCGATGTAGCTGTAGGTAAGCAGTAGGTAGCTGCGAATCGCTGCACTTTGGACGACCATTTTGATAGTAGACAAGAGTTACTCAATGTACCCAGCCCAAAAATCATACAGCTGACTAAACACCACAATCTGGTACAGGAACAGGGCAGGCACTTTGCACATATGAAGAGAGATTTGAAGGGAAATGAAGCAATAATCCGAGGCAACTTTGCGAAAATCACCCTTTCGTGGTCTCGGATGATGAACAGTGCCCAGGCGTATGAACGTCGCCACCGCGGGGGCAGAGGGGACGCGTTCCGCGAACTTCGTGAAGCTTTGCATTACGGCCAGGTGCTGCATGCAAAAATCGACCCAAGGATCCTTTCGTCCCCCATATCCAATACCCGTGGTGACGTCCATGCCATGCTGTTTTATTTGGATGCACCCCAGTGCACGGTTGACCCAGTTGTCATGTATTCATGGGCGGGTGGCGAACAACACCACCAAGGTTGTTGCTTCATCTCAGATAGCACAAAGCGTAGAACAATAATGGTTTACACATTCATTCGAAAGGTAATTTCCGTGCTTCAAAATTGAGTGCCCGGCCCATAAAAGAACATTATGTCAGTTGAAGCTTCAGCTTCAATAACCAACCAACCTACTTCAGCGAAAGCTGCGCCACTCAGCATAAAATATCTATTATGTTCGAACACGATTTTTATGTTCCATGTGCGAGGCACTTCGTTCCCACTTCATATCGCTAGGAAGCATGCGACGGTATTCGAGGTACGGCAAAGCGAGTCACATATTATGGCGACCTGAAGCGTCCCACGACGAATCAATCGTGGCGAGCTGAAACGATATATGCATTCCTGACTGAATGCTTCATGAGTAGTGTCAATTGCATGCTTATCGCAAAGTAGTTACTTAATGAAGCAGCACACTCCAGCCGTTTTGCAAAAGCGATCACTTTCAGGAGTATGTCCTGAGGAGGCCAAAGTGCCCAATCCAATACAACTGAAACAGAGGTATGTCCTGGTGTTTCACCTTCAAGTCAACCAGCACTGCTTGTACGCGAGTTGTCCCGGGACGAAGGGCGAGTGATGCAGGTACCCATCTAACGATGACTACGATGCTATGGTAGCTAACGATGCTATGGTAATGCTGTGATCACGATGATTGTGCTCAGATTTTAGTTCCATTTTTTGCAACGCTCATGCATGAATATCCTCATAGCGGTAGCAACACAAACGGCCGTGGTACTTTGAAGTACCACGCACCCTTAAGCATATGACTTGCTTTATGTTTGCAAAGTAACTCTAAGTTTTTCTGTCCATTTCGTCATTCGCATCTCATAAGCTGTCTAAGTGTACCATTGCACACCTAAGTACAATATCCCATGCGCAGGGTGTCCCAATAACGTGGACAATGGAGCCGCAGGAAGCGTGTGAATATATTCATGTTTTGGGACACCATATTACAAAGATTGTTTGCACGCAATAGGTACGTCCATATAAATGATGGCACCGCCCCGCAGGTGGACGGAGGCATAATTGTACCTCTTGTTGTGAAGTCAACTTGGTCACGTGTGGTCGCCCCACATCATGTCATGTTTGATGGCATTTAATGCATGCTATGAGTAACCAGCAGACGTACTGAAGTAAAACTTCGAGAAACGCCATGACACTTTCGAAGACCATGACATTTGCAGCCTTCGTTATGAAAGCTATGCATAATGGCACGAAGCGCTCATGAAGGCCAATTGCCGGTATCTGAGCGTGCTTTTCTCCATGGGGACTTCAGCGAAAATTGTTGCTTGATCCTTCCTCTTGTTTACTAGACGAGGATATTTCTCGATGTTTCTCGATGTCCACTCGGTTTCACATACATGGAAGCTCTACGCAACTCGCGGTTATCTTTTGTTGCAGTAACATTAGCACTTAACAGGTCAAATTGCAATTTTGTCACATACTTGAGTTTTTTTATATTATTTATGGCTCTGTCGAGGAACATTACATTTGCGCATCAATATCATCCCATGACTTTTCTTCGGCAAACAGAAAATATAGTCAGAACAATTATTTTTCACGTAATGTACCTATTCAGCTGTACCTATTCTACGTACATATTTGTTTCGAATGCCTTACTTTTGCGAAGGTAAGACGCCATGTACATTATGCAACGTCACATGCGTAATGATAATTTTAACGAGGTGTGGGGGCAGTGGCGTAAACAGGATTTTATCCACGGGTTGGGGGGGGACAACATCTGAAGAGGGCTCTACAACTTCCGAGTACCCGCCCCCACCACCGCTTTCCAGAAACTCATCGGAAGTCGGTCACTTTATTTTTGAAGGGACCCTATATTTTAGTATTATTATTATTATTAGTAATATTTTAATATATATACTTTTTTATATATATATATATATATATATATATATATATATATATATATATATATATATATATATATATATATATATATGTATATATGTATATATATATATATTAGGCAAAGATGGTTAATTACTTAAGAAAACAAGGCGCTCCGCGCTGGCGCGGCTAATGCGAGGCCTGCAATCAAGGTACAACAGTCAGGTGAACACCAGAAAGAAAAAGAAACCGTTTTGCTGCCGACAAACAAGAAAATCAAAATTATTACGAAATAAAGGGATATGAACACATCTTGAACGAAGGTAGAATTGTATTACCTTGAGTAAAAATACGAGTCCATGGACACAATTCCTTCTTTCTGTTATCCGCTACGTTTAGACATAGTCTAATAGGGAGGGTGTTCATGATGAGGGTATAGAGCCGGCATTGTTGCTCCTTTTCAACACCGTCATACCATTTTTAAAATAAGGCATGAATACCAGTGGGAAAAATAAGTGCAAGATTTGGGAACAGAAAAAGAACTAGCAACATGTCTGACCAGCCATGCCCAACTCATGGCATCCTGCAAATTATTTTGTCTTTCTTTGTGCTCAACCGGTGTCATCCAGATCAAAGGAGAAGTAATTGGCACCGCTGGAGCGGTCGTCATCACAGCTATAGCTGGACTGTCTGTTTTGCCATCGCTAGAGCGACCGTAGCTGTTGGAGCAGTTGTGGTCAGGCCACTGGGGCAGCTGTGGCTGCACTGGGGCAGCTGTGGCTGCACTGGGGCAGCTGCGGTCGCCACGGCCAGGACGCCTGTGCTCAGACATCTTACCTCTGAGACTGGACCTCGATATTCCTCGCACCCATAGCCAGTTCTCAAGAATTTCCTTAGCTCTCAGGGTGCTCCGATCCCTCAGATGTTCGTTCCCAAAGCTCAGGAATATTCCAATCCAGTCTTCTCTGGCCCTCAGGGGACATATTCCTCCGTCAGGAACCCTCTCCAACTTGCAAGGGCCAATCCCAGTCCTCGACAAACCTGCCTAGCTTTCAGGGGAATCCTGTAACTCCGAGAAAGGCCTAACAATTTCTAGTAAGCATCGCCAACTCTCAGAACTCTCCTTAGTTCTTTGGTGGCTCTGTTCATCCCTCAGTGTTCCTCCCAAGCCTCAGGAGCATCACGGTCCGGTCCGCCCTTGCTCTCAGGGTACCTCCTCTCGACATTCTTTCGGGCCAGCAAGGAAATTCTAGCTCCGAAACGGGCTCTCATTATTCCTCATAACCATCTCTAGCCCTTAGGGACTCTATTTTCTTCTTTTTTCGTTATGTATTTTTTTCGTTATATACTTTTTCCTTTTTTCGGGACACGTGGATTTTCTTGTTATCGGATCGCTACGCTTCAAGCACAATGCAACTGCGGACATCGGGGTGAAAAGAAAAGAAACATATGTGTCTGGAAATATCAAGCTGCTTCTGCTTATAATTAGTGTATAATTTAAGGCAGAATGGTGAAAGTTACGTCCCTGGACGGATAATTAACTGCACTATCGCCCGATGCAACGATTTTTTTTCAACAAGGCAATGCAAAGCGAGGAAACTGGTCAGATGTTCACCGCCGAATTTTGGATAATGGTTGTTCTTATAATTCCGTGGTAAAGTGACGGTGAAAAACAAATTGGGCAGGATGGTGAAAAGTCAGTCGACAGGTAATTCACAGCATTGTCTATCACCCATGTCATAGTTCTTTGAACACGGCAACGAAATGCCAGAAAATTAGTTAGATGTTCACCGCTGGAATATGGAATGACTACATCTTAAGCAATAAGATAACGGTCCAGAAACCGAGTGAATGAGGGTGAAGCATACCTCAAATAAACGGTAGTGGCATAGACTACTTTTCGCTACATGTTTTTTTTCAACAACGCTTTGGATTCCGTAGTTTTTTTAATGCATGTATGTTAGCATTTTAGTTTACGCTTCGTCCGATACGTAGCGCTAGTGTCGCTGACCAATCAACTGTCCGCGCTTGGCTCGTAGCGTTGCATAAAATCGCCGACAACGTCCATCAGGTAGTAGTTAGCATAAATCTCATTGGCCTTATTCTTAAAGTGGGTGCGAGGTCTTTAAAACTTCTGGGTTCTCGGAAGAGTGGTTCAGTTCCTTGCGCAAAAAAACGGCCACTTTCTCCCTAAGCACGTCGCTGTTGGATCAAGCGGAACTTTCTCCTCAGGGCAACATGGGGAACTACCGCCTCACGGGAACCAGAAGAACTGCCGCCTCAGAGGAACCAGGGAGAACTGTCTCCGCAGGAGAACCATGGTGAACTGCCGCCTCAGGGGAACCAGGGTGAACTGCCGCCTCAAGGGAGCTGAGGGGAACTGCCGCCTCAGGTGCTCAGTGGGGATGTGGTCTGATATGGCCATGTTAACCCAGTCGTAGAGCAGAACTGCCACCTCGTCCAAGGCCATGTCCAGCATCTTCACGGCAGGGAAGAGAGCGCAATGCGCAGGCCAGCGAAGTCCGCCTTTCGGCAAGAGTACGCGGTGCTCCTGGTACTCGCTGTTGTGGGTCCGATGTGACCATCTATATGACGGTCCTGACGGTCTCCCGGTGGTCTGAGTTGAATACACCCGGTCTGACAACGGTCTCTTGGTGGTTTGCGTCGAACACGCCCTATCTGATGACGGTCTCTCGTTTGTCCGAGTTCAACACGCCCGATCTAACGACGGTCGGTCTCGCCGCCGAGTTAACACGCCCGATCTACGCGGGCCGTGGGTCAGGAATCCGCCGCCGATGCGGGGGAAAGCACCAGGAGATGGTGGTGCCCTCACTGGTTGGCTCCCAAACTGACTGCATCAGAGTATTCCTCGCAATCATGTCCCGGAACTGAGTGGCCCGGAAAGTGCGGGACAGCAGCACCGGCTCGCTGTCCGCCGGTCATACGATATCACGAAAATGTAAATCGTCAACCAGAAGCAACGGCCAGTCCGTCCGCCGGCCGGTGTCAACGAAGCGTGCCACGTCGTCCACTTCCAGGACGCGGTCAGGGTCTCCCGGGAGGTGACAGACGCCCAGGATGACGAGCCAGCTGAGTGCGATTTGTGCCGCCAGCATTTCGGTGTCGCCGGGTTCCAGGCCGGTGCGGCCGAAGTCGGTCTGAACAGCGCAGGTGACGCCGCCGCCGTCTGTCGGCCGGTCTCCGCCGAGCCAGATGTGCTCTTCGAACCCGACCTCCAGCGCTGCGTCGACAACTGTCTCGTTGAGTCGAGCTCCGGCTCTGCAGATGGCGTCATGCCGCCACAAGCCGATGGCGTGTGGGCGTAGTGTAGCCAGCTTATGTTTAATGCGGCCTGCATTCTGGCAGGTAACGGCGATCTACCGAGGCTGATGAATATTTGTTACTTCTGTTTTTGAAATGGATGTCGGTGCAATTACCAACTGTCCACGTGGTGCGATGTTCGTGTCTGATACAGGTGTTTCGGGGATGTTTATGTAGCTAATGTGGCTGTTATTGTTACGATTAATAGTGACAATGAGAATGCAGAAATTGTATCATTTCGACTGATATCGAAACATGAGTACTGAAGGTATCAGTTATGAACGATATACCTAATATATTTTATGTGGCTATCATGTTAGTATGGCCATGTTACTGTGTTGTTGATGCACAATGCACATGCACCATCATACCTAGATTACGTACCCACAAACCACTTGATGCGCCAACCAGTGTTGTCCACATTATGGACGTTTTTGCCACATTTTTATTTAGAGCACACAGTAATAATACTGCTAGGGTGCGAAGGTACGCAAGAGCGATGTTATTTTCACTATGCAAATTTGGTAGCAAGATTTACAGGCTTTTTTAGGGGGTGGTGTAAATACGCCGTCTTGTCTCGACAGCTTCCAAAAGCACTGTATGGAACCCTGTGTACACCGCAGACAGTTGTACAAATTACGGTGCACAAACGTTGAGTGGTGCGAATAATGTGTCGCGCAAGTGTGTAGGCATATTTTTGTGGCAGGTTTCACCCCTGTTCGAGTGAATCAATGTTAATCCCCTAAACCGCCGCAGAGATTCAGAAACGATGCGTGCTGCGGCGAATCCATGTTGTAATATGTTAATGTACCTGATATCCATAATAATTCACCATATGTGGTTCAGATTCACTTGTATAAAGCACGTTCGTTATAAAGATGAGATACTGTAACCCGGCTTTATTAACAATGCTGATGTGATCTTCATTCAGCCTAGCGATCTTCATTATAGCACGAGTTGTGGAGGTGGAAGATGAATCGAGCCCCTATTTAGCGGGAATAAATGGTAATAAAAACAAGGGTAGCGGGAATAAATGGACGCTGCGGTCTCTGGCGATTCACGCAGATGAGTGGGCTGCAATGAAGGAGGTGACGCCGTGATATTACTATTTAGCAACGCATCCCCGAGTACGTACCTCACAGCGGTGACCATCGCGGCAAGTGATCGAACCAAACTGACCCAGTGGCCGCCCGCTTCAGTGCAGCCATCCCCAGTCCGTTCATTTATCTTGCATCGATAGTTTTGCAACAATGCAAATTATCGCACAAAGTTCTTACCATCATTCCCATTCCTTTTCCATGTCATTCATCACCGCCCCCCCCTTACACGGCCACTCATGCATTCGCTCACTCATCACTCAAACAAACATTTTTCACTGCATCCCCTCCCCTCTGGGTGTCGTCACTGGTGGGTTCTCATGTTTGTGCAGTTGTGTTGCGTGCTCAAGGCCTGTTCCATGGTGGTAGCGCTCTGAGGTCGGGGCACTTCAGCCAGTTCCAGCTAGAGAAGCCTCTGTTATTGTGGCGGGGAACGCGTCTTGTATTTTAGGGTGTTGCATGCCCTGATCAAACGCCGAAAAAGTGTTGACTTGAGGAATGCCGCCGCTATTTTTGTTCGGTGGATTATGTTCTGGTTGATATCGTGTCCGACCGACGTTAGTGGCTCTGGTAGTTCGGTCACGGCCATCGGAACCTTCAAATGACGTTACTCGGAACGGTTTCACCGACACTGAGTGGAGTTCAGAACCCCATTTAAGCGGTGAAATGCTATGTGAATTTGGCCATTGAAAGGACAATGTCGTGGGTCTTAGCATTGTTCTGTGTCACATTGCATTGCTTAAAAAGCACTACAACGCTACCTAGAATTATTACAATGACGCAACAGGTGCATCTGGATCAATACCAATGTGTATGAATCACAAATAACGCGAAGCCATCAGCGGCCGGCAGCACGTCAGCATGCAGCAGACAACAGACGGACGGACGCAGACGACAGACGGACGGTCTATGGAGGCCTCTTGTGAGGCCAGCAGTACGTCAGCAGATGGCGACGGCAGACGGACGTCGTGGGCCTTTGTGAGGCCAGAGTACGTCAGCAGACAGCAGACAACAGACGGACGGACGCAGACGGCAGACGGACGGTCGGTGGAGGCCTCTTGTGAGGCCAGCAGTACGTCAGCAGATGGCAGACGACAGACGGACGGTCGGTGGAGTCCTCTTGTGAGGCCAGCAGTACGTCAGCAGACAGCAGACAACAGACGGACGGACGCAGACGGCAGACGGACGGTCTGTGGAGTCCTCTTGTGAGGCCAGCAGTACGTCAGCAGATGGCAGACGGCAGACGGACGGTCTGTGGAGTCCTCTTGTGAGGCCAGCAGTACGTCAGCAGACAGCAGACAACAGACGGACGGACGCAGACGGCAGACGGACGGTCGGTGGAGTCCTCTTGTGAGGCCAGCAGTACGTCAGCAGATGGCAGACGACAGACGGACGGCCGGTGGAGTCCTCTTGTGAGGCCAGCAGTACGTCAGCAGATGGCAGACGACAGACGGACGGACGCAGACGGCAGACGGACGGTCTGTGGAGTCCTCTTGTGAGGCCGAGTACGTCAGCAGATGGCGACGACAGACGGACGGCCGGTGGAGTCCTCTTGTGAGGCCGCGTACGTCGCAGATGGCAGACGACAGACGGACGGCCGGTGGAGTCCTCTTGTGAGGCCAGCAGTACGTCAGCAGATGGCAGACGACATACGGACGGTCTATGGAGGCCTGTTGTGGGGCCAGCAGTACGTCAGCAGATGGCAGACATGCTCACGGACCCGGGGGATGACGGCCATTGGTGCTGTCATGGTGGATGCCATCACCGGCTCCGTGACCTTCCGGTCCGTGTCTGATCCGTGACTGCATGCTCGTTGTCAGCGGTAGTTGCGAACTATGCCAAAGACGTTCTTTATTGATGCAGTTCTGGCCACTAGGATTTGGAAGTTTACAAGTGAATGTGTTAACGATGCCAGTGCAGTGAACCTTACGTGTGGAAGTTAATGCAGAAGACCTACACTGGTGGAAGGATTATCCGTCAAGCACCTCACAAAGTATGACTGCATCTTACAATATTGACAACCATCGGCCAGAATTTCGGAATAACATCTATGTATTTGCTTCTGGATGAAATAATTCCATGGAATGTGCATGAAGCCGCAAATCACTCTCCTGTCCGAAAAGAAAGGGGAAGCACGGTGCCAAAATTATAAGACAATTGCCATCATAGGTCAATGGACTAGTTAACCTCATGTGATCAAAGTAGAACTTTGTGCAACAAGCTGTTTTCTGGGGTAGTTGTTGCTGTTGTCTATGCTGAATTCGATTTCACCGCTCCTTTTACCCCAGAAGTGCAGGAATTATAGACATCGATAAGGTGTGAGAAGTGTACCTCTGCAAGGTACCCCTACCTTGCTTGGTTAATTGTTAACATGATCTTTGATAAAACCTTTGGGCATTATGTGCTACAGTGCATCTTTCCAAGCCACTTGTCTCTGTTTCATCGCTTTATCGTTCATAGGTTGGAAGCTACGGTACACTCATGCTAGAACGTAGAAACTATGTTGTTACCCAAGCTTCCTACGCGCAACCCTGACATTGAATTTGCGTTTGGATAATATCACCGTCTTCACCAAATACTCAGGTAGCTATTTCTGCCAAGCTGGATCGAAAAAAAAAGTTTAATGGATAGCGGGCTAGGAGAAAAAAACGACCAAAAAACCTGTTAGTTGGCGACATCCCGATCTTGACCTCTTTAACTGAACCTGGAGGGTTAGCGATAAGAGGTAGGTAAGACTTCCTTGCACCACTGAACAAATGAGGGATGGCGCTACGCGCCGGGGAAAATCGCGTTCCTCAACGTGGTTTAGAAGAAAAGTTCGATGACACCAAATCCCCCCCATCGGCAGAAGTGGGGGCTCGCGGATTAATGGCCGCCAGTTTCCATCACAAAGCTGCTTCAATAATGATTCCGGTACATATCCAATATATCGTCAAGGATGAGCAATTCCCGACAGAGACACAGACCTCAACTGTATAAAAAGTTCCTGGGAGGAGGTGATGGAGGGAGTGATGGAGGAGAGGAATGGTCTGTTGACATGTTTTACTGGGAAGCTTGTGATATTTGACTTTTCCACTTGGATTGCATCACTATTTCAGCTTAATGTTCATAACCTAGCGACATAAAAGCCGCATCATTATCGCTATCATAGCGCGCAGGGGAGAGGATGGACATTAGGCAGGCTCCTCCCCCTCCAATATCTTAGCAGCTAAGAGGGTTGAGGAGACGAAACTGGCAGAGTAGGTGGAGGCTTGGTAAGCACTGAGTCTTATTTAATGTGCTATTGATATTACTCCTAGTGATGGTCATGATTGCTCTATAAGGACGATTATGCAAAACTTATCTTAAAACAAAACGCGAATGGGACTCTCACCATACAGGGCGTTTTGACTGAATCGAAACTATGACCACCAAGTTTGTTTCCTACGAAGGGCTGTGCTACTTATTCTTTCGCTACTGAACTCCCGCTTAGATGTACAAACGCACTAGTTGAAATACATGCACTGGAATTGGGTGTATTTCTGCGCCGTTGCGCACTGATAGCCTTGGTGGTATCGAGCGTATTGCTTCGACGCATGACGCACCACCAGCACTTTTAAGCCCATTCCTCGTCTTTGGAAAGAGAAAACGTTAAATAAACATCTTAAACGCCAAGCATGCTATATTACCATTGACTTAAAACTAAGGGAGCGAAGAGAATCTCAACATCCGACCTTTTCCGCGCGGCCAGGAGAACAGCTACAGGCTCTTTGTCATTAAAATGCTATCAGATATCTGAGGCATAAAATAAGGCATCGGGACATCTGTGCTGTCAAGGCGGAAGCAGTAAGGTACGTGAAATCCAGATAAAAAGGATGTTTGGCAAAGAACAACTGTGATCATGTGCTGGTCTGCAGCTTTTGAGGTCTAAGGTTGGTCTGCAGCCTTTGTGGTCGGATGTTGATCTGTAGCTCTTGTGGCAATGTGCTGGTCTGCGGCTTTTGTGGTCTGGTGCTGGTCTGCGGCTTTTGTGATTAGGTAATGGTCTGTAGCTTTTGTGGCAAGAAACTGGTCTGCGGCTTTTGTTGTATTATCTACCATTCACCTACCTTCACTGACGTCAGCCGGATGACATCTTTTAGGTTCCCCCCCCCCAAACCCCCACCCCACCCCCACCCCCCGGATTTACCCGGCGACAATTGGCAATGCTTTAAAGCCACATATAAGCATCATACCACAAAAGTCACAGACCAGCACCAGTTCACAAAGGTCACGGACCAGAACCAGACAACAGCAGCCACAGACCAGCACCAGACCACAGAAGACACAACCAGCATCAGACCACAAAAGCCGTCCAGACCAGCACCAATCCCACAAAAGCTGCAGACCAGCACCAAACCATTAAAGCCGCAGATCACTACCTAATCGCAAAGTAGGCTAGCTGCAGAGTTCTTCGAATGGCCGGTGATTGTTGAGGTAAACAGTGTTCCTTTGATTTCTTCTGCCGAGTACAATAGAGTCCATTCTAAGTTATCTGCCTTGCCTGGAAAATTAGAGTACCACTCCAAAAAAAATGTCAGTTATAAAAGACGTCAGAACGAACTCGTAGGCGCGTAAACCAAATGCTGCGTGCTGAAGGAAGGCGTTACGACTTAGGGGTAATGTTTGGTCCTGTTAAGCAGACTGCAGCTACCTCGCCGGAAGGCAATCAGCAAGGCGTTGGATGATGTCAACATTTCACTTAGAAGATATCAAAAATTGATAATGTGTTGTACCACATGTACCACATGACAATGTACCGCATACCCCGTCTTTGTACAGTATTTTATTTAAAAAAAAAACACAAACAAACAAAAAAACAAGGCAGTGGCAAGACGTTACGGTACACAAGACATCCAGACTTCCCACATGGTGTAGTATCGAAACAGTTTGAGGATTTCGGTGGATCATGCGAATCGTAATGCTTTACGCTGCAATGACAATTGCATAATTAGACAGGATATTGGGAACTCGGCGTTCCAATGTAACACCAGTCCGTATCAGGCCGCGCACGCATCGGCTCATTGTTACCAATCCCGAGTGTAGTTTCAATGTAATACCAGTCCGTATCAGGCCGCGCACGCATCGGCTCATTGTTACCAATCCCGAGTGTAGTTTCAATGTAATACCAGTCCGTATCAGGCCGCGCACGCATCGGCTCATTGTTACCAATCCCGAGTGTAGTTTCCTAATCAGTTGGGCGAGGGGGAGGGTGCGGACAGGCCAAGCCCCAGCTTCCAGTACAATGTGGATCAAATCTGGGAAGTAAGAGAAATCATGTTTTGGGGTAGTTTTGTCCCTGAGCCGCCCCTGCCCAACAGAATCGGCAAAACCACCAATGTTATTAATGCTTTATCAATGATTATCAATGCTTTATGTTATAGCCCACTCTGATCGTGTACCTTAAATTACGCCTGGACCGACGTGGCTGACTTGCATTACAATGCAATTTGACGTGGTGAATGTTTCGAAAATGGTATTGACCTTCGGCCAAGATTATACATAATTTAACTCTGATTATAAGTTTATCTGTGTAGAAATGCTTTATTATCTCAGATCATCGGTATTAATCCCGGAATCAATTGTGAGCTCGGGGTGCGATCCCGCAATTAATTTACCATGGGCGACCGAATATTGCCGCAAGTTGTTCAGGCGAAGTTAAAGTAAGCTAGCACGAAACTCCCGCTCGGTCCCGCTAGCAGTCAGCCATAGGCAATAGTACGCCGGGTACCCGGTAGAGGCGCCTCGGTCGTAGTTGCCGCGTCGAAACAATACGGACCGAATTTACCAGCTTATTCGTCGCAACTCCATCCTCGCGCCAGAAGCTTCACTTTGCTAACGGACGTTTTCTGTTGACTCGAGATTGCCTGCCGGCTGGCGGGGGGCCATCAGGCCAATTGCCGGTCCAACTGAGCCCGCCGTTTGAGCCCGACCACTTCAGTCTCGGGTGAACGACGCTGCATGGTGCGTCACAACGCCGACTGTCTCGTGCGGCGGGCAGCACGCCAGCAGCCGGCAGCACGTCAGTGGACGGCAGCACGTCAGCGGATGGCAGCACGTCAATGGACGGCAGCACGTCAGTGGACGGCAGCACGTCAGCGGACGGCAGTACGTCAGCGGACGGCAGTACGTCAGCGGGGATGGCAGCACGTCAGCGGATGGCAGCACATCAATGGCCGGCAGCACATCAGTGGATGACAGCACGTCAGTGGACGGCAGTACGTCAGCGGACGGCAGTACGTCAGCGGGGAAGGCAGCACGTCAGCGGATGGCAGCACATCAGTGGCCGGCAGCACATCAGTGGATGACAGCACGTCAGTGGACGGCAGCACGTCAGCGGACGGCAGTACGTCAGCGGACGGCAGTACGTCAGCGGGGATGGCAGCACGTCAGCGGATGGCAGCACGTCAGTGGACGGCAGCACGTCAGTGGACGGCAGCACGTCAGCGGATGGCAGCACGTCAGCGGGGATGACAGCATGTCAGCGGACGGAAGCACGTCAGCAGACAGCAGACATCAGACGGATGGAAGGTCCGTGGAGGCTTCTTGTGGGGCCGGCATCACGTCAGCAGACTGCAGACATGTTCACGGACCAGAGGGATGATGACGAATGGCGCCGTCGGGGTGGACGCTACCACCGCGGTGGTAGCGTCGGACCGGAAGGTCACCGAGCCGGTGCACCGGCTCGGTGACCTTCCGGTCCGTGTCTGGTTCGTGACTGCATGCTCAAAGGTCAACGGTGGCTGCGAACTATGCCAAAGACGTTCTTTGTTGATGCAGCTCTGGCCACCAGAGATTTGGAAGTTTGCAAGTGGGTGTGTTAACGATACGAGTGGAATAAACTTTAAGTGTGAAAGTTAATGCAGAAGATCTACGTTGGTGGAATTAATATTCGTCACGCACCTCACAAAGTAGGACTACATCCTACAATATTGACAACCATCGGACCAGAATTTCGTCATTATTTTTACGTATTTGAGTCTGGATAGAATAATCCAGTCTAACATGCACGAAGCCATAAGGTACTCTCCTGTCAGAAAAGGAAGCAGAAGAAACAATTAGTGGTCAAATTAACCCTCGCGATGCCAGGGTTCAGTTAATGTTATATTACCTTTCCATGACCTTTTCTGTGGTAACACCTGAACCGTTTACGTTATTGCATTGCAAATTGGCATACATTCGATTACCCTATTTGTGCACATTGTGTCCGAATTTTGCGCTCTTAAGACACCGGAGCTAGGGCTGATCAAAGTGAGGTCACGACGTCGTCTTAATACGGTCTTTACATGTGTATTGAAACATTTTTCGCAAATAAACTATGCAAATGCAATCAAAAGTAAAATGCGGTTGCATAGAGTGAACGCAAAATGTACAAACACAAAATGTGACATCAGGTCAGGTTCTTATGGTTGAATCGTTGAACTAGAACAAGAAATGTCCATGCCCATAGCTTTGTTCCAGGTATTTCCTCTCCAGGTATTTAACCTTGACGGGATCGGTGAACTTGACCTTTCCACGCACCATTTGTGCTAGACCAAAAGCCTTAAGTTTGCATATCATCAATATTGAAGCACGAAATCGCATTCGTTTTACGGCAATGGTCCGGAAGCTACGGAGGAGACGGGTGGCTGACTGCCCGCCAGCACTGACCTTTTTGACCTGACCTGGAAGATCAACCAAAAGGAATAGAGAAAAATGTATCAAGTAAAGCTCAACGATGTAGTCACGCTATGTCGCTTGCCGCATCTTTCTACCTAGAACGAAAGTTAATGGAGGGGGACTCAATTTCAACCCCCGCACTGCGTGGGGTAAAAAATTATCCCCCATTGCGAGAGCTGAGGTGTACCCAAATTGATGCAAAGGCGGTTCAAATGAATAAAAGAAGCCTTTATGTGGTGGGTTAGTTCGAGGATCATTGTCCGGATTTTTCTCACCATGAAGCCTCGTCATGAAGCTTCGCCTCTGTTGCAAGTGGTCCCCTCTCAGATATTTCTGGAGACCACCTCTCACACCCATGTCATTAGCAACTTCAATGCATGCAGTGACGTGAACAGCAAAGCATGCACACATTGACAGTCGATGGAACGGCCTCCCTTACCCCGGCACTAGTTCGACAATCGCCAGTCGAACCGATGCGGGACACGAGCTAGGCTGCCGGACCACTAGCCGTCGCCGCAGTATTGCGGTTTTCCACGAACATTCTAGTGGACAGGATGCATCCTTTAAGTATGTATGTTATGGCCGCTCCGAGTGCAGCCCATCCCCACTGGTGCCACCGTCGGCGCTGCAGTCTCAGCGAGCTCACGCTGGCGCCGCGCGGAGCAGATTGTGCGGCTCACGCGTCCGCCGAGTAGAGCATGGCACGGATTGGATGTCCGTACGGATGGATATCCATTTGGTACGGGTAACGGAGCAGATTGGACAGTGTTTGACAAATATAAACGCATACGGATTTGGTAACGGATTGGCTATCCAGCTCTTCCCGTGAAGATAAAATTGAACAAAGTAGTTATATTTATTTCTGTTGTCCTACCACAGCCTTACCTAATAAAATGTTGGGGTTTGCCGATGTTGATTTTTAAAAACTTGTCTGAAAAATATTGATGTCACTGATGAACAACTATATCGTCATGCTTATTTTCACCGGTACCCTTGATGCCAAACACATACAAAAGTACTTGAGCTGGATTCATTCCACTGTGCTATCAATTTCCACTCATCATCAAACTTTTATGCAATCCAGATTATTGCAATCCCACTGTTGGCAATGAGCTCGTGTATGTACTGTCCATGATGACATCCAGAAGCCCATTCATCCACCTGTAGTGTCCTTCTTAGCTAGATACCTAGGTATCTAGAGCCCATTATGTAGTTTTACATGGTACACTATAGTCCCACATATAGTATGGGTCAAATGGAACTGTTGACCCACGATGCGATGCGGAATGCAGCCAACAATACAAGGTTTGTATTATAATTGTTCCTGTTCATGAAAGCAATACCATTACCTTCCCTGATCATTTAAAATTAGCATATAAAATGCTACCGTCGGTAAGTAAGCAGTGTAACCGAAACTGGCGCACATGCTGTTTGCAAACGAAAGAGGCAGTCTTGAAACTGTCTCTCACGTCATCATGGCTTCAGAAGAGATCCAAATGTACGCAAAATATCCCGACGCACGTGCATGTTAACCTAGCAAACTATGCTGACACCGGTGGGTGCACTGCGATTGGAAATTGTATGATAACTGCACATTTTATTGTATCATATCACTTTACACATGAACATAATGGTAGTGCCAACCCACTTCCAATCTAATTGTCTACCATTCACATCACGAGGGCAGCCATTATGTTGGGATTTATTGGACATTCGATGAGTCATGATTTCGTAGTCTAACCAAATATCATCACGAAATACTAACGACATAAAACCAATTCTTTTTATATCTTACTACCAATTATACGCTTTTTCTTTTTGAAAACTAGCTTACTATGCATAATGGATGATACCTTCAAATATCCGTTGAACTGCGTTTCAACATCAAGTTGGCAACGTTTCTACCAAATTACGTCAAATATATATCTTCAACTTATCGGAAGAAATGACAACATTTGTAATATGTCGGGATCCGGAAGGAGAATCAGAAATGACTATCACCAAATAGAATATGCAAGTAATAATGTTACAAAATTATGTTCTAGTGGGCGTTTCAATGATTTTTATCTTTGCGCAATGTTGAATGGCAACCAGAAAGAAAAAGATGTTGCCAAAGGTGAAAATTAACGCAGTATAGTCAAATTCGAAACAGTCGGACATAATTTAAACATTGCCTTTGCAAGCGGTAAAGGACGCCATGGAACTCCATTTGAAGTGGGAGTTTAAGCAGGGTATTTGCGGTCTGAAGCGGAAACCAAATGCGAATTTGATAGGCAGACGAAGTCCAGGGCAATAACTGCCATGAGTGATCCGCGGGCATGTGCTGATTAAGAAAAATCAGCTCATTGCCGTTACTTGATGGTAAGTTGTACAGGTGTGAGGCATCTTCCTATGCTTGAAGATGTTCCTACCTACATATGGCTGTGCTTGGCTGTTAACCCGAAGCGCAACTGACGCTTCGGGCTCCGGCTGTGCCGCTGCCTGGTCGGCCACGCTCTGCTAGTTAGCTAGAACTCTCTATAACTGTGTTAGCCTTAGTATTAACCGACAGCGCTTATAATGTCCCTTTGAAGGTGCTTAAAAGGTGGTTAGACAGCCAAGAGGGCAGTGCGACGGAGACCCTCCAAAAAATCCGCTCCGCTTACGAAAATCCTGCTTGCGCCCCTGGACAGTCAGTGACTCAGCTGCCCAGGAAGCATAAAAGGTGCATGAGCTTAGATGATCTGACGGTCCTACAATTATTCCTCGCACGGACTCGATAAGCCTGTGATCCACCAAGACGACTTCCAATCAGCTTCCGATCTCATTTCAACGGCCAGGAGCAGCACTGATGATTCACTGAAATTCGTGCCTTTTCTCATCACCTAGAGACGGCGAATGGGACGGGCAAAGGGACAGCCGAATGGGACAGGCAGATGCAAAGGGACAGCCGAATGGGACAGGCAGATGCAAAGGGACAGCCGAATGGGACAGGCAGATGCAAAGGGACAGCCGAATGGGACAGGCAGTTGCAAAGGGACAGCCGAATGGGCCCGTAGCTCGTCCAGAGCAGTAATCGCGTGATCGGCACTGCAGCCATGGTGGTGCAGTGTGGCGAACGGCTGGGTGTATGTCCACCGGAGCGACAGGGATGCCTCACACGACAGGAACACCTCACACGACAGGGATATATCACATGACAGGGACACCTCACACGGCAGGAACACCTCACACGACAGGGATATATCACATGACAGGGATACCTCACACGACAGGGATATATCACATGACAGGGATATATCACATGACAGGGACACCTCACACGGCAGGAACACCTCACACGACAGGGATACCTCACATGACAGGGACACCTCACACGGCAGGAACACCTCACACGACAGGGATATATCGCATGACAGGGACACCTCACACGGCAGGAACACCTCTCACGACAGGGATACCTCACACGACAGGGATATCTCACACGACAGGGATATCTCACACGACAGGGACACCTCACACGACAGGGACACCTCACACGGCAGGAACACCTCACACGACGGGAATACCTCACATGACAGGGACATCTCACACGGCAGGAACACCTCACACGACAGGGATACCTCACACGACAGGGATATATCACACGACAGGGACACCTCACACGGCAGGAACACCTCACACGACGGGAATACCTCACATGACAGGGACATCTCACACGGCAGGAACACCTCACACGGCAGGGATATATCACATGACAGGGACACCTCACACGGCAGGAACACCTCACACGACGGGAATACCTCACATGACAGGGACATCTCACACGGCAGGAACACCTCACACGGCAGGGATATATCACATGACAGGGACACCTCACACGACAGGAACACCTCACACGACAGGGATATATCACATGACAGGGACACCTCACACGGCAGGAACACCTCACACGACAGGGATATATCACATGACAGGGACACCTCACACGACAGGAACACCTCACACGACAGGGATATATCACATGACAGGGACACCTCACACGGCAGGAACACCTCACACGACAGGGATATATCACATGACAGGGACACCTCACACGGCAGGAACACCTCACACGACAGGGATACCTCACACGACAGGGATATCACACACGACAGGGATATCTCACACGACAGGGATATCTCACACGACAGGGATATATCACATGACAGGGACACCTCACACGACAGGGATGCCTCACACGGCAGGAACACCTCACACGACAGGGATATATCACATGACAGGGACACCTCACACGGCAGGAACACCTCACACGACAGGGATACCTCACACGACAGGAACACCTCACACGACAGGGATATCTCACACGACAGGGACACCTCACACGACAGGGATATCTCACACGACACAAACACCTCACACGACGGGAATACCTCACATGACAGGGACATCTCACACGGCAGGAACACCTCACACGACAGGGACATCTCACACGACAGGGGTACTTCACAGGGCAGGGATGCCTCTCACGGCAGGAAGACCTCACAGTGCAGAACGACCTCACACGCGGCAGGGGCAGTTGCTATACCGCATGCTCATACACGGAAAGCTTACCAGACTACCAGATCATGCATGCAGCATGCATATCTTCTTTATGGTGTACTGCATAGTCTAGCTAGGTGTCACCAGAAGCATAAGGGCAAGGGATAGTCGTGGCAACTGCGGCTAGGTGGAAAGTAGTTTATTCCCACTTCCAGAAGTGGAGGAACCAGCAGTGGTATCTCCTTCACCAAGTATTGTATGGATGACAACAAGAATGCTTTCTACAATGTAAATAAATGTTGCGCTACTTGCTAGTGCCAAATCGTATTTTGATTGCACCAGGTCTGCATCCACAGTGTTCTCGTATGTGTACACATTCGGTCCCACGTTTAGGTCTGTGGCGAATGGTGAGATTATTTTTTTTTTGACGTGGTCAGATCCAAATTTGATCTTGTCACGAAGTGAAACGAGTCAGTTTAACAGACGCTACGGTGGTCCTTCAATAATCATATAAGCCCAGATTTGTTTCGGATTATTATATTTATAAAACTGGACTTTAAAAATTGCGCATGCACTGGTTGGCCCCCGATAGCTACACATGCACTGCTTGTCCCCTGATAGTTATGCATGAATTATGCATTGGTCCACGATGATTATGCATACACTAGTTGGACCCCGATAATTAGGCATGCTCTAGTTGGTCCCCGTTCATTATACATAGAATGGTTGGCCCCCTTCGATTATACATGCACTGGTTGGCCCCGTCCACTACGCTTGCACTGGTTCACCCCCGATTATCATGCATACGCTGGTTTGCCCTCGATAATTACACATGCACTGGTTGGCCGCCGTTAGTTATACATGCCCCGAATTCCCAGACCATCCACTTGAGGAGTACCTTTAAAGATCACCAGATGTTGTGCAGAAGCGCTTAGCACACACAAGGAAAACGTTTCACATATCGCCCACTGCCCAAGAAAAATGAAACACGCATGACCAACCGTTCTTCAGTAGAATTTGATAGTTTTCCAACGACATAGTTTGCCATATTTGTCGGCTAACCAGCATTTCAAGAACACATAACAAACAGCTGGTTGCGTACTTGAATTCCCCTCTAGCATTTAAGACGTCCTACGTTCTGGTACTTAGTCAGTCTTCACATGTGTGTTGCTGTTTTGAGCCCCCCCCCCCCCTGAATAATCATGCAGATGAGTAACAGTTGGCCGTAGATTGAATAATGCGTCAGAAGATCGGAAGAGGATATCACAATACTGGACGTCGCAGAATTGTACTATGACTCACTTGTGTGGTGACTGTAGTTTTGCGTAGAGAGCACCTCCACTTTGATGTCGTAGTGGTCGTGGGTCAGGTCGGGGCTGACCTCGATGCCCGGAGGCTCCCACTCGTACACCACCTCCTCTGTTCGGTACGAGTCTGAAAACACCAGCCATTCCTGTTGAAACGGTACCTTTAGAACGCGCACCATCTGCCGCTGCTACAGCGTGCGTTTTGCCCTTCAGGACCCTTGATAAGTGCTTTCTGTGTTTTGATCAGAAGTATTTCCCACATCCTGCAGTCTGCGCCTGATGCGAACGCTGTAGATCGCAAACTAAGCACACGGAGAACATTACAGCCGATGATTCTAATCTGAGCATTCTCGTCGAACCTGTGATGCATATATATATATATATATATATATATATATATATATATATATATATATATATATATATATATATATATATATATATATATATATATATATATATATATATATATATATATATATATATATATATATATATATATATATATATATATATATATATATATATATATATATATATATATATATATATATATATATATATATATATATATATATATATATATATATATATATATATATATATATATATATATATATATATATATATATATTTTAGATTCTCTCAATGCTCAATTAAGCCACATAATGGTTAACTGTGTCCTCCAAATTGTGGCATCCCAAGTTTGAGTCTCCGAGTAGTATTCCTCAGGTAACGCAGCAGTATCTCCCAAAAGCCCTGATTCGACCTAATTTTTTCTGATCAGAACTTGACGTGCTCCTCCCATTGTTTATTATCGGTATCAATTGAAAAACAAATCCAAAACATGCATAATATGACGTAATATCCAAATGGTGGCACTTCTTGGGTGGCTGCACAGTGCACGGAGCACGCCAACGGCGTACTTAATACGTATGGCATTCAGAGCCGCTGACCTTAGTGTCTGCTGTCAGCAACCCTCTGGCGCTTCGGATACTGGAACTGAGAACAGACCTTGTGTTGGCCAACGAGCATACCAAAAGCATTCCCCTTGATAAGCTTCGAGCACTGGCCCCGGGACACGTATCGATATTTTATGGCAGTCAAATAAAAACATTCACGGATCAGTCAAATACAGAATTAATACAGAAAGATGCAGAAAGTGCCGGCGATCTGTAGGCGATTCGGCTATCCGCTCATTTACGCTCTAGAAACTTGCTTCCGTTTACGCATCTCAGCTGGTGGTAATTTGTAAAGCGCTGGCCTTCATAGAAGTCTGAGCGCACGAGAACCGTGTTTTTTTATCGACTCGCTGAGCAGCCTTTTGGCTCCAAAGAGTTTTAATTTCACAACAGCTTAGCGCGGCACACTGCTCGTCGTCTGACTTTATTAGATCGTGTAGGGAAAGCCGTCCACCTTAGCTGGATTCCGAGCCACGTAGGTATTGTGGGCAATGAGTGAGCCAACACTGTCGCCAGGCGAGCGTCTCAGAGCATTTCAAATCCCTACCAGGGCCTACTCTACTACCAAGGGGTCGCGCTTTTTCTAGTGTAGAGACGACAAGCGAGCTAGGGCGAGCTTGTTTCTAACAAATTGCGTAGAATTAAGTTATATTTAGGCCGGTGGTTCTCGTGCTCGCGTGGGACCAAGCAAGCGAAATAGCGCGGTGCCATCTTCGCATAGGCTATACTTATGTTCAGTGGTGATAATAAGCAATTGTGTTCTGGATGTGCAGCAGTGCAATCAGTCCGTCACATTTTAATCTGCTGTCCGAGGCTTGACGTTGATCCTATGCCCGGGGCTTGACGTTGAGAGTCAGCGTCGTTTCGGGAGTAACAGACTCGCTCTTTCTTGGCATTTTTGAGCGACAACTCAGATGCCATTGAATCCAGAAAACTCTTCAGCTTCCTTTCTGATACAACATTGTATGCTGTCTACTCTGGGCGTTGAAATCAAGTTCACCATGTACTATGGAGGATATACATATGATTCAGTTGACGTTGCAGTCACGCTTTGAACAATTAATTGTGGGCACTAAATGGCCATGTGGTCGACGTGCCCATAAGCCCAAGTAGTCAATCAATGAAACATAGCATATACGACAGGCAACAGTAAGCAATGTATGGAGAAAAAGAACACAAATGCAAAGTTCTTCAAGCGGAGAAGCAAATCTCTGATCACGAAATGTCTGATGAATTTCTGATCGGAAAGCCAAAACTAACTTCGAGTGCGAAACATTGCAAACGCGGATGCACTTTCAAATTAGGATAAGTTTCTTCTTGCGGTACTGAGTTAGCCTGTACTTGAGTTATCCGAAACACCTACCTTAATTACATAGTATCGAGTTAAAATCTTGCAGGTGTACGTTCCAAAACGTTCTCATGAAGGTGATGTGTCCTAAAACCGCATATAGAAATGAATTCCGTTGCATAAACATGGATTAAAAATAAAGTTTCGTAGATAAACGATGAAGGCTACCTGATGCCTGCTAAATGATATAAAATATGTAGGCTATTCGTTTCGATAAATCGATGAATTTCATTTGTGCCCAATGTCCTAGTCTAGTGCTAGTCCAGAAACTTAGCAGCCGATGGTTCAAGGTGACCACTTTCGCTTTGCGGGGGTCTTTCTCCAGTTGGATGGAGACTCTCTTTTTCGCTGGATGTTCGACCTAATATGTGCAACCTTTAGAAAAGGCGACATCTTCTTCTTCGCTAGGAATGCGCATTTGTGCCACATATATTCACAGACATTTCTTGGTCAGTTATGATTCGATAAAGTATGTACCTGTATATCGTCTTCGCTTAAACCCTGGACATACTTCAAATTGACAACCCGTGGATTTTTTGTGTGCAAGAAACACCGACCGGGATGGTCCCATAATTGCACCAGCTTGGAAAGAGATGGGATACCTATCCCAAGTTATTCAACATCGTTTTGAAGCAGGCACACCATAAATACGGTCTCCTTGATGCTTCCCTCCCACTCCAGTGATATGCCTCAATTGTTCCTTTAATCTTGTCTTTCGTGTAATCTTCAATTGCGTATCCCAGACGCGTGAGGAAATATTTCCGTTTCAGCACTTCCCAGGGTCCACTTAATGCGTGTTGTGAATATCAGCCTCAGGCCGGTGAAGTACTTCAGGCATTACAGAAAAACAAGCTGCTTTTTATTCCCAGCTTAATTCGCTCGTAAACCGCTTCATAACACAAGCACGGGCAGAACTTCTATGAGTTCATGAATTGAACGGGGCTTGAGCTTCACATAGGCATCGGAGCGGATTGTAGTTGACTTCGGAGATCTTGTCCCAACTGTAATATTTCCCCTGCATGTCCTCCAGACTAGATTGATACCTTTGTGACAGTTCCTGGCGGATGTGCATCATGAGGTCATATATATATATATATATATATATATATATATATATATATATATATATATATATATATATATATATATATATATATAAGGATACACATATCCTCGTTGGGAAGCGGTCGATGCATGTCCAATGGGAATGAGTCAGTCTAGGAGTGCCTCTTTCATCCCTCTGCTTCCCTCCCAATATTCGTTCCTCGTGAGCAACCTGTCCTCTCGAACAGACCCTTGCAACATCAACCTTCCCAGTAAAGAGCAGGTAAGGTAACTTCCCAGATTTCACCCGGCCGCTCAGTTTTATCGGGGTAGTCGCGCGCCCTCGACCCGTCCCCTGAGGTTGACGGAGTCCTGAAGGCTGAGGTCCTCCTCCGCTCGGTACCAGTTGTGGTGGGGGACCAACACGCCTCTTTGGTCCCGATATCCCAGATGGATGGGCGGATTCGCAGGACCCCATACAGGCCAAGTGACAAGTCGCCTCGGACTAGGGCCTGGATTTATTACCAGTGCTGGCGGCCCGGCCAGCTGAGGTCAACGGGTGGGCGGTGCTGTAGCGCGGCTAGAGTGGTGAGCCTCTCTCTCTCCCGGCCGTGCAAAGGCGCCGCCCGTCCCGTATAGCTCTACGGACGTCTGGCGTCCTCCCGCTTACGGGGTACAGGCGTCCCCCCAGTAGAGCCCCCATTGGGGTGGGGCGTCGCGTGGAGCTGAAGCAACACAACTGCATATGGATGCATCTAATGCGAACCCACTCCCTGGCACCTCCCAAGGGGACCAGACCACTCGCCCCTCTGATGGAAGCCAAGGCCAAATCGTAGCGGTAGCACGCGTGACTCACCAAGACAGTGCATCTAAATGATGCGGACACTTTGGGCATGCCAGTATCACCTCTACGCCAATATACACTCCGCGCATCATAATCTTCAAATCCACTGATCCAAAGGAAAACAAATTGTCATCTCTCTTCCCTTTTCAACGCAAGGAGGAGGTGACCGCCTCGGGACCGTGACGAACTGTGACAAATTACGGGATGAAGGGGTAGAGGTGGAGTTTCACAATGAAGAGTACGCAAGGAGGGCTTTGGACATATATAAATTCACCAATAGCGTACGTACCCCAGATGGACCGAGAGACACTGACATACCAGTAAAATTTGATCCCCATAATGCCAATAACTTTTGCAAAGGGGTTATCAATTGCTGTAATCTGAAAGATGTCTCGGAGGCTGAGACCCTTGACGGATTGGCGGAATACGGCGTGGTGTAAGCGCAGAGAATGAAGGTGCGAAGGGGAAGGGAATTTCTTGCAACAAACATCATCCTCACTTTCAGCCCCACTGACCTGCCGTCCACGGTGTCAGTGGGACCTGCCATCCACAGTGTCAGTGGGACCTGCACCACAGTGTCATCCGGGTGAAAGTTAGAATGCTTGTTCAGAACCCGATGAGTGTTTCAGATACCAACGATATGGCCAAACGACTCAGCACTGCCGCGGTCGACCTGCGTGTAGCCGATGTAGATTGGCACATCACACCATTGACGAGTGCGAATCGCATAATATGTGGTGTGAATTGCGGGAGGGGACAAGTTCCTCACAGAACATCTGGCCGGTCATGCGCAGCCTATATCAAGGAGGAGATTTTGTCGTTGAAATGCACACATAATCTGTATTTTCGGCAAGCCCGTGAGGAATACGAGGACGGCCATCCGAAGGTGACATGTGCAGAGATGACACGCAGTGCTCTGACCAGCTGCGCACAGTAACAGCCTACCAGCGCTACGCAGCTGCTTGCCCAGCTTAGCGCCTTGCTGCGTTCGTTTGGTCTCTCCCGCACACCCCCTTCCACGGGGGCAGAGACAGCTGTGGTGCCACCCCTACGTCCGTCGCATAGGCCTGAGCGGACCATGGAGATGCCACAGTCAGCACCCCCCCCCCAGCCTTCTGAGGTACCTTCGGAGGCAGCGGGGATGCAGGAGGGCGGAAAGTGGACTGTGGCCAAATAATATTTTTTTTTAACGTAAAATATCTGAGAACCCCATCTATCGCATCCACCAGTCCGCTAGTGTCCGCCAAGGAGCCTCAGACCTAGGCCTAGACCTAGACCGGGAAGAACAAGCCGCAACGCATCTCCGAGCGTACGAGCGAGAGCTGTATGCCAGGTAGCAGCTCCACTCTCACCAGCGCCTGAAGGCTCCTCAGCTCCCCTCCCTCGACCTGCTGAGACATCGCACACTCTAACATCCATTCCACTACGTGTGGGCGATTCTCGTGTATGTCCATACCTCGCCAGAGGCAGGAAGCGAGCTCCACCCTGGCAATTGTCTCCGACCAATGGAGGAAACCCCAGGGCGAGGCCGCGGGCCCACTCAGGACCATTCATACAGACTGTATCGTCTTAGCAGATTTTAACTGGCTTCCTCCACAATTATTTTACAATGGAACTGCCGGGTCCTAAGAAACTCCATTCCTGACCTTGTGAGTCCTTAAATCGACACAATCCGGCAGCCATCTGCCGTCAAGAAACCAAGCTGGCACCAGACACACCGTGAGACGGAAATACTGCACTATGTTCCGCCGCGATGTGCCGTCTGAAAACATCTCCCATGATGTTCTAGTTCTACTAGAACTAGAATTATACTAGTTCTACTAGATCTAGTTCTACTCGCAGCCCATCTTGGCGTACCAGCACAAGAGCTCGCTCTCCGAACTACCCTCCAGGCAGTCGCAGCGCATGTGACGTTTGACCACAAACGTATATGTTCGTGCTCCCTGCACCTGCCCCTTAGCGTCGCGTTCCCTACTACGGATCTGAAGCAGCTACTGATGGAGCTTCCACCACCAGTACTACTCGGTGATTTTGACGCACACCACACTGCTTGGGGATGCTCAGACATCAACACACGCGTTGAACCCTCGAAGCTTCAATTCTAAAAGGGCCACCTGCCTCTTAAATACAGGCACACACACTCATCTTACTATGCCATGGGGCCGGACGTCAGCACTAGATTTGAGCTTGGTCAGCCCCCAACTGACCCAGCAATTTGAATGTTCAGCTAACGACGGCTGCCACGGAAGTGACCACTTTCCGGCATGGCTAACCTTTGGAGGAGACACAGTTTTAGGAACACGGCCGCCACGCTGGAATCTTAAAAAAGCAGACTGTACTCGTTTTGAATCGGAGGTACAAGCAGTTTGTGCACGCGACATTGAAAACCACTGCACCCATATCGATGAGTCTACAGCACGACTTCTGCAGTGCGGTCATATGCACATCCCACGTACCTCTGATATCCCGCGCCGCACCCGAGTCACCTGGTGGACTGACGAGTGCGGAACAGCTATCTACGAGCAGGCGGTCTCGCAAGCAGTTCAGGAAGCACAGTGCTACGGCTGGCATGCTAGCATTCAAACATGACAGAGCTGTGGCCCTGCGCACGATATGGACAACGAAGAGAGCCTCCTGAAATATATGTAGGCAGAATGTACCGTTTTACCCACACTTCACAGAGGTGGGCTTGCATATAGCGTATCTCTGGTCACTTTTCCTCAAGTCCGCTACACGTGTTGCAGGTCCAAGGTTGAAACATCACTGACCCACTTGACGTGGCCAACGAGATTGACAATGTCCTAGTGGAGTGAAGACAGCAGAGTCAACCCTAAATTTCTACGCCACAAACTTAGATGCGAGGAAACTCCTATCGACTTCTCCACCCCAAAACAACATGCCTATAATCAGGCACTCACTTTGGTGGAACTGAAGCACGCAATTAATGCGCTCAGATGCTGAATGCTGACATGCTGCATGCTGCAATGCAGCGACATGCTGAAGCATCTGCCTCAGGAGTACATCAATAGCAAGTGCTATTGGTGTACTCCTGGCATCTTTTAATTACATATTTGAAACAGGAAGCTTTCTGTGCACTTAGCATGAGGCCACAATAATCCCGATCCTGAAGCCTGGGCAAAGTGGTCTGGAAGCACTTCACATCGACCCATCTCGCTCACATCGTCGCTATGCAAGCTGATGGAAAAGTCGGTGAATTTGCATCTAACATGGTTTTTAGAACAGCAGGACTTCTTCTCAATGCCTAATGCGGTTTCCGAAAATCCGAACCTCAGCCATGTTTTAGCTTTCGGCACTGTTATCCGTGCTGGTGTTAAGGATCGCAAACAAATAGATGCCGTGTTTTTGGGCGTGGAGGTTGGAGGGCGTGGAGGTTGCCTACGACTCCAACTGGCGCGGTGTTTTCTCACCGTTTATCAACACTATTCCGCGGGGGACGCAAGGCAATCCCTGAACCCTTGTGTGTGAGAGCTCAACGATTAATGCCGGCAGGTGGTATCAGCACACGCGGTATTTGTATTGTTGACCGAGCGCAGATACCACCATGGGAATTAATATCGCCAGAAATAGATTCTGCTCCGCACGTCCAAGAAGATTGGTGACCCCACCGAACTGTTCCGGCTAAACGCATTAGAGCGTATAGCCACATGACTGACGCACCCTGATATATGCAGACGGCTAATTATGCAGATTTAATTGGAAATTAAGCCCAGGCGTGTGAAGATTTTTGCTTTATGCACGATTCACTTATGGCTCCGAAAACCATTCTGCGGAACTAAGTTCAGATATATAATGGCAGAAGTTTGGAATCGACAGCTTTGAATCAAATGCCAAACCACGGCAAAATTTTCGGCGAATCAGAGAAGTGTTCCTATCATAACGCCAATCACTGACCAAAGGAGGATCGTATGAAGTTAGGTTACGTTATGTGACAGGTTTTGCCAGGTAGATATGCATGCTATACAATGAATTACAATTCCATTGTATCAAATAGACGTAGCAATCAAAAGACGGCATAAACAACGGAACACTCCAGGACGTGCACGCCAATAATTTGACTGCCTGTGACGCCTCGGACGTGTCTGCGTGGACGTGTGGACAACAGACAGCCAACGTGGCATAGGAAGTCGTAGAGATGATGCAATCGCAGCCACATCAGCAGGTGCCTCTGTACAACAAAGTCCCAAACGTTGCGAAGTTTTATCATGAAGCGAAACACATCTGTATCGGCAGCCGTGCTGACCCTATATATATATATATATACGAAGTTACGTAGCAATTTTGAAATTCGTACCTCACGAGATGGCAAGTTATTACGGTAGCGACACTGCACATTTAGTGTCAGGGATAGCATAGACAGACAGTACTGACCTAACGCCCGGAGATGAGATTAGTCAGAGTTGTCCCTGTATTTTTCAATGGGCCATCTCCCGACACCATCTCCGAGGCCTGCTGAGCGCTCTCTCAGCTCCAGGTCTAGGATCGGTTTCGAATGCTGAATTTAAGCTGACAAGGTTCGCTGTAAGCGAGCCACAGCATAAGCATGCAGACCGTTTGTGCGTTTACCTGGCCGTATCGGCATACGGCCTTTGGTATATAGCCAGGGGCACAGGCTGCTCACACCGCCTTCGCCAGTGAGACCGAGTCCATTCCGACACACCTAGCTGGCCCGGAGACCTGAAGCTGGCCAACTCCTCGTGTGCTACAGGTGGACGTCGCAGGCACTGGAAGGAGCGTGGTGCCTTTGAGAATGTGAAATCCTGTTTTCAAATCGCAGCGCCTCCAAGATTCTAGGCTTGGAATGTCGACAGCGCAGGTGAGACAAACCGGTTCAACACCAGACGCCAGCATCGCTGGTGGATCCAAACCTAGCCCTGACCGCACCGGCTGCCCACTCCTCACGCCGGCTGACTGAACCATAGCCCTGGCCACGACGGCTGTACACTCCTCACGCCGGCTACACGCTCCTCACGCCGGCTATACACGACGGCTGTACACTCCTCACGCCGGCTACACGCTCCTCACGCCGGCTGACTGAACCATAGCCCTGGCCACGACGGATGTACACTCCTCACGCCGGCTACACGCTCCTCACGCCGGCTGCACACTCCTCACGCCGGCTACACGCTCCTCACGTCGGCTGCACACTCCTCACGCCGGATACATGCTCCTCACGCCGGCTGCACACTCCTTACGCCGGCTACACACTCCTCACGCCGGCTATACACTCCTCACGCCGGCTGACCGAGCCATTGTAAACCGGTTGACGAACGCCTATGTTGGGCATTGGCACAATGTGCATCCTGTTCAGTATCTGTTTTTGTAGCGTTGCCACTTGACACCACACTGCACATAACCTGTGACTTCTCACCCTTCCCAGTGTAACATGTAAATACTCACAATCTTCCAGGTGGAACACGCAGCGTTGTGAGTCGAAGGGGTAGTCTCTGAAGCTCATTTTGCAGACAATCGTCACCGTCAGCCTGAAACAAATGGCAGCTGCTCTGTGGCACCATTCAAAATTGAACCATACATAATTGCACCATACAGAATTAACTATGCAGAATTCACCATACAGAATTGCACCATACAGAATTGCGTCATACAGAATTCACTATGCAGAATTTACCATACTTGCATCACACATAATAGCACCATAAAGAATTGCACCATATATAATTCACTATGCAGAATTCATACAGAATTCCTACAGATACCACCATACATAATTCATACAGAATTCAGCATTCCGATTTG
Source organism: Ashinkailepas kermadecensis (assembly GCA_034440615.1). Lineage (NCBI taxonomy): Eukaryota > Metazoa > Arthropoda > Thecostraca > Neolepadidae > Ashinkailepas > Ashinkailepas kermadecensis. Next base: position 242,857 of record JAOTOM010005066.1, read on the forward strand.
CAACGTATAGAATTGCACCATGAAAAAATTCACCATACATAATTGCACCATAAATAATTGCACCATACATAATTGCACCATACATAATTGCACCATACATAATTGCACCATACATAATTGCACCATACAGAATTGCACCATACATACACAATTGCACCATACATAATTGCATCATACATAGTTGCACCATACATAATTGCACCATACAGAATTGCACCATACAAAATTTACCATGCAGAATACACCATGCACAATACAAAATGCAGAATATATTTGCCACAACAGGAAGCCAGGACAGGCTTGTCGGTGTTGAGCAGATTATATGCGAGTCTCAGCAGCAGGTCCAGATCGACCCCTCGGAGAGCCAGGTGCGATTTTAGGTGCATGTCAGTGAAGCAAATCAAAGTCATAAAGTCATAAAGTGTTAAGGCTTAATAAGAGCCACAGGGGCCCATCTGGGTTAAGCCTATCTGGAAAAGGTACTAGAAAAGTACATACTCTACCCCAATCAATCCCTTATCTTAAGTTCCTAGGAAGCTATATATCCCAGCCTATCTAGCACCATTCACTTGCTATTGCATAACACACTCAACAATTTCAAACTCCTCCCATCATACCCATTGTGCTACCATAGACAATCTCATCAGTATCACATCCCGAAGGAAGGTGCTGAGTTCAAAGAGAGATATCTGAAATCAAAGAGAGTTACTCAACGGGAACACCAGCAGGCCGACGAGAAATGGAAAATAAACGATGAAAACATGTTGAGACTGACGACAAGATGAAAGGACGTAATCGTACAGAGGATTTTGATCCGTAAAAATATAAATTGGTCTTGAATGAATCCAGCGAATTACTACACTTGAAGGCAACCTATTCCAATGAATGACTAACTATTCGCAGGCTGGATTACTATTGTTGGAATGCACTGGGAAATTAATGATGATGTTTTCACTATGCCAGAATTAATACTGAATATTGAATAGATGTGATGAATAATGGAAATAAATGACAGCAAGTTTACTGAAAGAACGAAAACTTTCGGGAATGCAATGCGCCTTGCACAACGTATCATCATGGACTTGCTAATCCCAGCTGAAAGTAAAACATCATCTTCCAACACTTGCCTTCCCAATAACTCCCACGTATACTCGCTATAGCAGCTGCAACAAGGCTGGCAATCAACCTTCCAGTTAGCATCCATTCACTAGTTTTAGGACATGGCGTCGAGTGGCCTAAGAACAACTCCAGTAACAAATGGCCAGGCTGGGAATTTCAGAGCCACTGTAGCTTGGCATTGTCGTGACAGGCGCAGCACTTGGTGGTATATGGCATGACAGCGTACAGCCAGACCTGGCGGTACACGGCATGATAGCGTACCACCAGACCTGGCGGTACACGGCCTGACATCGTACCACCAGATCTGATGACATGCCCATTTGCGCACCGCTGAGCCATGCCCCATTAATTGCATCACATATGCTAATACTGTTTATTTAACGAAAGCGCGCACTCGAAATGCCTGGTATTGCTGACCCATCCGACAAACACAAATGTTGCATGAACAAGCGACTTGTACACAGCTTAGCCCCACGGAGGAGCGATTTTAATTGCCTCCCCAGGGCGTGATTTCATGGCAGCGATTGACACGCTTGCGTCACGGACCGTTTCGACTCCGCACCACATATGAAAGAAACTGGCAGTACTAGTGGTAGTGGTGGCGGTGGTACTGGTGGCCGAAGGTATTAGTGGTACGCATCGGTGTCAACAGAACCGCTTTCGTAGTTGTCTGTTATCGATTGTCGCGCAGATCCAGCGATATTCCCCCTATCCGAGTGCATTGCTGGGTTTCGAGGCACTGGAAACACCATCATGGTATCACGGAATTTCAAACTGCCTTGCCCGGGTGATGACGACCTGTCGCTCTATCAGGTCTAACTGTGATCTGCAATCTTTGGAAGGAATGCGCACTAATGCGCTGACCCAGTCTGTTCACTCTCCCACGCGAGGTGACGTCATATTTGACCTAGTTTTATCTTGTGGCAGTGATATCGAGACTGTTGTCAGAGACGGTGCCTTTGAATCTGACCACCATGAAACTATTCCTCGCTTTTCTGTGCGTGTTCCTATTTTACCAAAGGCGTCGAGAACGCGTGGTTTTAATGATCGTATCGCGGATTTTGATGGCCTTCGTGCAGCTCTTAGCTGCTCGTCCTGGACTGTTCTGACTGACTTGGACGTAGATACGGTTTTTGAACTGTTCCATGGCCTAATGAACTCTGCTGTTGCGGACTAATATGTGCCAAATGTCATTGCTGTCGTCGCTTCCCCTGTGGTTTGACAGCGATGTGCAGCGAGAGCTTAAGAGGCAATGACACCGCACACCGTCTGCAAAAAAACGTGCGCAGTCACCAGAGCACGACTCGCCATTCTCCAGAGGCAGGTCGGACTTCAAAACCGTGGCCAACACCAAATTCCGAGAATACCTACGGAGCTTTGTCGACGACTTCCGCGATAAACCCAAACGTTTCTAGTCATTCATCAGATCCTTCAAATCATCCCGTCACCAGCCTACTACCCTCATCCACGATGGCCAGTCGTATTCCAGCTTGACAGATGGCGCAAATATTTTCAACGCCACGTTCGGCTCTAAATTTTCCGACCCGATGTGTCTCCGTTTCCCTCGCCCATCCTGAATAATTTCCTGAACCACATCCTGAACCACATCCTTAACCCATCCCCCAGGCAAAATTTTAATTATGCTGTCCAGCATCGGCAAGTACAAAGCCTGTGAACTCGATGGACTGAGTGTCCGTATACTGCACGTGGGCGCAACAGAGCTGGCCATTCCTCTCGAAATCTTATGCAAATTATCCGTTGCTCAATGCGAAGTTCCCCGACTTCTCATCCAGACCAACTATATTATATTCGCTAACATCAAATTGTACCACCGAGTCTCATTCTTAACCGACACCGAAGCCTTCAAGCTGACCTTGGCCGTCTCTCCTCTTGGTCTCGTACATGGTATCTAACATTAAACCCAACAAAACATTACGCACTATCCTTCTCCATACCAAAATCACCCGCCCCAGCCACATACACACTGAACGGCACCGCGCTAGAGCACCGAACTGCGACCCGCGTCTATGTGTTTTAAACTCACATTTACCCCTCTGCAGCCAAGCCGAACCGCATGCTTGGTCCTGTCATTCGCAATATGCGCTTGTCCAGACACCACAGCATAGTTCGCTTTAATCGCAAGGCAATGCTGTGAGTATTTACGCCGATGTTCGCTCCACCCTTCAGTACGACTGTGTTGTGTGAGCTGGGACGGCTGTCACCCACCTGAAACGCCTGGAGCGGATGCAGCACAAGTACCTAACTTATGTGGCTGGCATTTAACTCGGGCAAACCCATCGCCAGCTTAGATTATACCACTCTCCTGTCTCATTTTAGCGTAGGCTCTATTAAATCTCGGCTGGCACAATACGACTTAACGTTCCTGTACAGCATTGTCCATGCGAGAATCGATAGCCCTAATCTGCTATCTGCGTTCAGCCTGTCTGTGCGTTGGTGCCCGACACGCACCCTTGCTCTAAGAAATGTATATTTTGTCAGAGTGAACACTGTTCGGCGTCGTTTGTTCACTCGTATCCCCATAGAACTCATACCTGGACACTTTTAAGACCGCTGATTCTTTTATTCACGTCCACCGCGTACTGTTATAAATGTAACGTCCCATGATCCATCAACTCGCTTGGCACATACTTGTAACTTTACATGCAAACTGTGTGTGCGTATTTGCGTGTGTGCGTGTGTGCGTGTTGCATGTGTGCGTGTATGTGTGCGTGTGTATTAGCAGTTGACTGTGTTCATTGTGAGTTCACTGTATTTATTCCGACCTGAACTGTATTTATTGTGACTGAACTGTTCCATTCGCCGACTACATCAGTAGTTTGACAAATGAGCCTGTTGATGTTCATAACAATACAAGTGCAAAACGTCGCAGGAAGATTACCCCGACAATTGAATCCAGCTGCGACATATTCTGAATGTGATTAGTCACTGCGTGTTACCCAATAAGTGCAATTGATGTACATCATAAGGTTGCCCACGGGCTATGAAAAACGGCTTTCTTGATCGATGTTATTGCCAGCGAGGTTGAAGGTCGAACGAGTCCCTCTTATATGACAAAAATGCACGGGAAGGGTCAAGTTCATGTAAGTGACTCTATTTGGCCCGGCACAGCTCGATCGGACCCAATTCCAACGACATGCTTTTGAAACCTTGATTGCTTCTTTTTTACACTTATCAATATCTGCTCTTGCCCTCTAGAATTTCGTCCCACCCTACATTTTGATTTTGCGGACTTCATAGCAGTATATTTGTCCACTCAGGTAATCGCATTTTCTTTATAGAGAGGGTTTTATGATTGGACTTCGCGCACCAAATCACTTGGTTGTCGTGTAATAGTATATTCCCGTGAGGGCAATGGTTATTAGCATTGTTACGAGCTGCCATGTGGTAGCCGCTCAGCATGCCCTCCTGTGAGCGGTGAGCAACACGGCGGGATGTTCCTGCCACCATTAGCGGCAGCGAACTACTGTCTATACTCGGTACCGGTAGATGCCGCCCTAGGCGCGCTAGGAGCGCCCGGTGATCAGTCAGCTGCTGAATTGCAATTTCCTAGCTGACAACGCCCATCGCCGCAGTCGCCAAGCGCCTTCCGGCGGGGACACCCGGCCAAAGCAGGAACGGTAGTCGTTCCCCGTGTGCAGTGACCGCCTAGCTCCCGCCTTCGCACCTAGTGCCCGCCATGGGCCCAAAGAGAACGCCAACCGGCACCACCAAGTCGAAAGGTATGAGCTTCGCCTCCCGGCGCTCCCCACACGCCCGCGCCACGTCAGCCGCCCTCCCCCGTCGCTCTCGAACCTACGCGCCGGTAACTGCACCTACCAGGGTACCCACCCCACCAATGGGTCTGGCCCAGCCCATGGATGGTCGTCACAGTTCCGTGACAAGCACATTGGCGCCACTGCTATTCGCTCTGGTCCGTCCCGCTGGGAGCCGTCCCCGCGAAGGTCCTACCGACCAATTCACGCCCCGGGGCCCGGCTGTTCGCTGATACCGCGGCTCATGTTCCACCGCCCGCGTCTTGCACCTGCCTGGTGTCCGCTGACACCACGGCTCAGGTTCCACCGCCCACATCTTGCGCCGGCTTGGCTGTCCGCTGACACCACGGCTTCGGTCCCGCTGACCAGTTCATGTACTCTGGGCCTGGCTTTCCGCTGATGTCACTGGTCAGGTCCCCCTGACTAGTTCATGTGCCCGGCCCTGGCTTTCCGCCGACGCCTCTGTCATGGTTCCACTGACCAGGTCGTGCCCCGGGACCCGGCCGTCCGCAGACGCCGCTGGTAGGTCCCACTGGGCAGCTTAATTAATTGTGCCTGACTATCCGCTGATGCCCCGTACCATCTCCCTGGCTGGACCACCGGATCGCGTCCGGGTTCATGCTCCTGGGGCCTGAACGTCCGCGGACGCCATTCGTACGGTCCCACCGACCAGCTCACGTATGACCGCGGCCGTGCCACACCACCCGCCAGTAGTTGACACATGTTCCCTGGCGACAGGGTCCCTAGCCAAAGTCGCCACCATCATCCGCCCCGCACGGCCCCGCGTGTCACCGACCGCGCCGCCCGCGGCACGACGGCGCCAGTCTGCCTCCCAGTCTCGGGCTGGCCAAACTGACGCCGGCGCAACCTCCCCGCTCGTGGGTCCTGCCGCGCACCCACGTGGACGGCCCGTCACTACACGGCGGCGCTCCATCGCTGGATCATCCACCCTACATGCGTCCACAAGTAGTAGCGGCTCCAGTGCGGTCTCCGACGAACCCCGGGCCTGCTCGGACGTCGCCTCCAACGCGCGGCAATCGCCCCTCCCGGGCCCATCTGGAGCCAGCGAGGTCGATGACCTCAGCCTGGTCCCACTCACCTCCGGCCGCCCGGATCCGCCGAGGTTCCTCAAGCTCCCCACCGTAGGGCGCCCCCTACTGGACGAGCTGAAAAGGCGCGACCACGTCGTCGATGTGGACGACGTCCTGTACCCCCAGCTGCACCTCTACCGGGCCAACAAGACCGACCGCGCCCGGGCCCCGCCCACCTGCGTGGCCAACTAGGTGCGCGGCGTGACAGCGATCGCCACCTATCGTGCATATTTTTTCCCCTCCCTCGCCGTGCAGTGGCTTACGTACCTGCACTGGCTGCAGGGTAGGGCGGACGGGCTCGGCACCGCCCAGCTCAAGGACATCGATATCCGCGCACGCACCCACATGGCGCAGTACCCGTACGATTACCAGGATGCCGCCTCCCTGACCGACGCCGTGCGCGCCTCTCAGCCCTTGGCGGCCGTACCGCCCCTGGCGGCCACCCAGCTCCACCATCGGCCGGGCTGGCTCGCTCTCCACGCTAATAACGCGCCGTACCCAAACTTCTTAGCGGCCCCCCGCCCGGGGCCGGAGACCGATATTTGTATTCGATACAACTTGGGACGGTGCACCAAGCCAGAGTCTTGCCGGCGCAGACCCGCGTGCTCCCGGTGCGGCGAGGGGCACCCCGCCGCCCACCACCACGGTCAGCCTCCCCGGCCTTTCCCGCCGCACGCTTACGGAGACCACCGCCCGTACCCCAGCTGGTGAGCTTCCCCAGCACGACTAGCTCATCTATGCCAGCCACGTTACCGCGAGTCCCCGTCCCCGCGTCGCTCGCCGAGCTCTCTGTTGCTTACTTAAGTTCGCCGGTTGATCCCGCAGCCCTCGCGGCTATCGCAGCTCCCGCCGTCAACCCGGTAGCGTTGGAGACGGTCTGCTCGCGCTTCCGCGTGGGCGCGGACATAGGGTACACAGGCCCTCTCGTCAGCTCCGCACGCCCCAACAACCAGTCGGCGCTTCACGACCCCGAGGCTTTGTCTCGTACCCTTGCTGCCGAACTCGCCTGGGGCCACACTGCCGGCCCCTTCGCTCTGCCACCGTTCTCTCCCTTCCGCGTTAATCCCCTTGGGGCCCGCCCCAAGCCGGACGGGGCTCTCCGCATCCTTTTAGACCTGTCGCAGCCGGTCGGTAGCAGTGTGAACGACTACATCGACAAGGAATCGTTCACGCTGCAGTACACGACGATGAACGATGCCATTGCGGCCCTGTTCGAGGTCGGCCCCCGCGAGGCGCTCATGGCCAAGGTCGACCTCAAGCATGCCTTCCGCTTGCTTCCCGTCCGGCCTTCTCAGTGGTGGCTGCTCGGCTTCTGCTGGCAGGATTCTTTCTACTTTGACGTGCGGCTCCCATTCAGTCCACGATCTGCCTGCGCACTGTTCGATGACTTCGCTAAGGTCGTGGCAGCCGCGGTCCGTCACCACGCAAGTGCCCCCCACACCTATCAGTATCTCGACGATTTCTTTTTCTTTTCCGCGTCGTCTTCACCCGCCTGTCGTCGGGCTTTCACCACCATGTTGGAGATCTGCCATGCCTGCGGTATACCGGTGTCCGAGGAGAAGTGTCACCCGCCCGGCAGAGACATCTCGCTCCTCGGCTGCATCCTCAACACGAACACACTCACCATCTCCCTCCCGCCGAATAAGCTCCAAGCCCTGCTAGGGCACCTCCGCGCCGTCCGCCGGGCTCGAACCGTGCGTAGGCGCGACATGCTGAGCCTGGTCGGGAAACTCGTACACGCTACCAAATGCATCCCGGCCGGTCGAAGCTTCTTCCGGCGCATCCTCGACGCAGCCCACTCCGCCCCGATGGACCGGCCATGCCCCGCTGCTGCACCCACACTGGACGCCCCCGTCCGACCTCAGCCTCGCCACGGACGCATCGAGAGCGGGTTTCGGTGGCACGTGCGGCACGGGGTGGTTCTACGCGCGTTGGCCGCCCCGCGTAACTCTTCTCGCACCGGGAATGTCCTGGCTTGAAATGGTCCCGATTCTGGCAGCGTGCCTCATCTGGGGCCCGTCGTGGGCCGGGCGCCGGGTCACGTTTCACTGCGATAACTCCGGCGTGGTCGGCGCATCGGAGCGTGGGTGGTCCCGGGACCCATGGCTCATGTCTCTCCTCCGTCAGTCGCTCTTTGTTGCAGCGGCCAACCACTTCCACGTCCGCGTGGTCCATCTGCCCGGCCGCGATAATTACGCGGCGGACGCCCTGTCACGCTTACAGATCCAGGAGTTCCGGCGGGCCCGTCCGGACGCCAACGCGGCCCCCGAGGCCGTGCCCAGCGACCTGCTGCAGTTCCTGGCGGACCCGTCGGAGGAGTGCACGGTAGCTTCGGGTTACCAACTATAGACCGCCACCTCGCGTCTCTGCTACGTGCCGAGATTTCGCCGGCAACACGGCGCTCCTACCGCCCCATGGTCACGAGGTATCGAAAATTCTGCTCCTCCCACAAGTTCACCCCTTTCCCAGCTACCGAGCGGGTCCTTCTGCGCTTTGTGGCGTACCTTAGCCTCCAACGGCTGACCGCCATCTCTGTCTCTTCTCACCTGGCCGCCATACGCCACAGTCACATCACCCGGGGCTCCCCCTGGATCGGGCGAACGCCACGACTGGTCCTCGCCCTCCGCGCCACAGCCCGACTCCCCCGGCCCCGTCGTCCGCCCCGCGCTCCGCTAACCCCAGCAGACTTGCGGCTCCTCAAGTCGGCCCTGAGCCCTTCCGGGGACCACAAGGTGGACCGCGCCGCAGCGTGGAGCGCCATCACAGTTGGCTTTTTCGGCGCGCTCCGTGCGTCCGAATATCTTAGCCCTCGCGAATCTGCGCTCGACCTCCGTCGGTCCTGTCAGCGCCAGCACCTGCAGCTGGGGCCCCGGTGCCTCGTGCTGACCATCCCTGCCGCGAAAACGGATCAAACCTTCAGGGGTGCATCCGTCACGTTGCCGGAGATCGGCGGCCCCTTGTGCCCCGTGACAGCGTTCCGGAAGTATCTCCGGACCCGGGCCCCGGGCCCGGACACACGCGGCGACGGCCGCGCCTGTACCCCGGCGTGGCTTAACCGTCTCCTTGCCCGCCACCTGCAGGCCCCGCCTGGCACGGTTTACACATCACATAGCCTGCGGATTGGGTACGCTACCGCCGCGGCCGCGGCCGGGATTCACGACGACACTATCCGCACAGCGGGCCGCTGGTCCAGCGGAGCTTTCTCCCGCTACATCCGTGGACCCCGGCGGTCCGCCATCGATGCGTGCGTGCGGATTGCTCGCTTGTAAAGACCGGACGGCGGAACATTGCACCGAATACAACACCGTTTATGATTTGGCGTGTGATTTGGCGTCTTTCAGCCGTACATCGACGAAAACGGAACGGCTGAAACAAACGGGGGTCGAGACCGTCGCAAGCCAAACAGTAGGTCGCAACTGCAAAGCAAAAACGCCAGCGAACGAGTAAGTAAATGCTAATAGTATATTCCCGTGAGGGCAATGGTTATTAGCATTGTTACCAGCTGCCATGTGGTAACCGCTCAGCATGCCCTCCTGTGAGCGGCGAGCAGCACGGCGGGATGTTCCTGCCACCATTAGCGGCAGCGAACTACTGTCTATACTCGGTACCGGTAGATGCCGCCCTAGGCGCGCTAGGAGCGCCCGGCGATCAGTCAGCTGCTGAATTGCAATTTCCTAGCTGACAATGCCCATCGCCGCAGTCGCCAAGCGCCTTCCGGCGGGGACACCCGGCCAAAGCAGAAACGGTAGTCTAACCCACCATCACCCCATCAACCACGCCTCTTGTTCGTGACGCGCACTTCCAGTCTCCTCCTTCCGTCCGAGACGGGCGGCGTCTTTCAGCCGTACATCGACGAAAACGGAACGGCTGAAACAAACGGGGGTCGAGACCGTCGCAAGCCAAACAGTAGGTCGCAACTGCAAAGCCAAAACGCCAGCGAACGAGTAAGTAAATGCTAAGTGGCACTGCGCCACTCGTTCTCTGAATTGCTGTTATTGCGAGCTAGGCCGGGGCTCAAACGAGTCTCCGTTTAGTATGAAAGTCGTGTAGTAAGAGCGACCGTGCCATCCTCATGTTCTGCCCATCATGGCATGATGCACCATCCGGTCCCTGTGGCACGAGAGTAGGTGTGGACTGGACTGCACAGGAGTGGATAAACATCTTAGAATCCTAGATTTGGGGAGGATTTTTTTTTCTTGGGGGGGGATCCATATCGGAGAGGAAAGCGTGCTTCCTGTGTGATATCAGAAATTCCATTTTGTTCTTCCCGGTGAGTTTTAAGCATTTTAGTCAAAGAGCAACGTGTGCAGTAATTGTCAAACAACACTATCGATCCAGGTAGCGGGAAAAAGAGAGGGTGACTTTCCAGAAGGGTATCACTGACAGAACAGCAGAGCCAGATGTGTCTCTTAAGCCCTGCACAGGACTCCTATAGTCTATCTCGTGCCCTTACTCTTCTAGCGGCCCTAACGTCACCTTATACTGGTATCCGATGGCGCCAATAACCAAGCACTATTTGCGCGAAATTTTGGTTGGCAAAGCAAGTCCATTCGATGTTGCATTTTACAAAGCGCAGACACAGACTCAGACACAAACTTGTATTGAGGTAATTTGCAGTGGACTTGTGGCTATTGCAATCTCGCGTTATTAAGATAAAACAGCAGAGCAGACAAGGTCAAAATCAGTCAACAATGAAACCGGTGGTCATGCATGTCATACTAAAAAAATATTAAAATACAGCAGGGCGAACAGCAAATCCGTCCGGCACGGGCTCCCCGTTAGACGGGTGGGCCGTAGGTGGCGACCGAAGGTCGGCACGGGAAGCCGCATCAGCTCGGGTGGCAACGAGTTGTACATAAGTGGTGTTATGGAGCTAAATCGCCTCTTTCCCATCTCAGTGCGGGACTGGGGGACATACAAGTGATAGTCCTGCCGGTTAGTTCGGTCACGAATCTCCGTCACGGTGGTCATGATCATGACCATCCCATGACCATGACCTTGCGGCAGATCATGAGCCAGTGACTGACTCATCATGACGGCGCACCTTGTACGTGAGGCACAGGGTGTGGTATCTGGCTGGGTTCTCCCCGCTGAGCCAGCCCAGTCTCCTCAGCAGATCAGAAACATGGTCAAACTTGTTGCGGCCCAAAATTACTTTTGCCGAGTAGTTCATTCTTTAATGCGAGATGGGTTCTTTTTGGTTAGAACACAGAAACACAGAAATACAGTAGCGAATCTGCGAGAAGACCAGGGCATTGACCAGCGCGGAGATGACAGCAGGTGGAAGGTGCCTCCTCAGATGCGATAGACCACCAAGAACTCCAAAACAACGCCGAGTCACTTCTGAGACGTGCGAGTCCCAGCTGAGCGAGCGATGGAAAATAAGTCAGAAATTTTTTCATTCCGAAATGGTGGGTAGCTCGTGATCGCAAAATTTCAACGTGATATCCGGTATGGCACGTATATTTTGTGGGCTGCCCAATAGCAATAGCTGCGTCTTAGCAGCGTTAATTTTCAGTCCATTTGCTAGAAATCAGATGTCGAGGGAGGCCAATCTGTTTCCATGACGACGTTTTGAATTTCAGACGTCTTACCATCGACCTAAATGTGTGTGCCGTCGGCGTATTAGATAACCACTGTGCCTTCAGCGAACAGGCTGAAGTCGTTGGAAAAGACGCGGTGAAGAGAGGTCCGAGAGATGATCCTGGAAAAAACGCCGATGCTCTTGGACAACGGGGCAGATTTTTGGACGATACCCAGACTGTCAGTGAGGCTGACAATCTGAGTGTGGTTCTGATGATAAGCCGAAAACCAGGACGTGTCAATGCTGTGGAGAATTAATTTTGACAGAAGTGAGTGGTTTATCACATCAAAGCATTTGATCAAATCCAGCAGGCAGAGAAGGGACACCTCTTCATGGTCACATGCGGATAGGATCTGGTAAGATATGGAGGTCAGGGCGGATAGGATCTGGTAAGATATGGAGGTCAGGGCGGTTTCCGTCGGGTGACGAGAACGGAAACCGTGCTGAGTTGGAGAGAGGAGATGGTTTTCAGACAGATAATTGTAGAGCTGCTGGTGGACGGCACGCTCCACAATCTTCGCAATGACTGGGACGATGGAGATAGGACGGAAATTGGAAGGGCTAGAGGGATCACCGGGTTTTAAGATGGGATGAACGAGGCCGTGCTTCCAAGAGTCAGGAACATCGGATTAAGTAATGCTGGAATTGACCAAACGCAGGAGCACCGCACCTATCGAGTCAAAGCACACTCTGAACCTCTGAACATGTGGATGCTGATGCCGTCCTCGCCGCAGGCCGACGAGCCGTTCATCCCGAAGACGACGGCTCGCAGCTCAGACAGCGACAACGGCACCAGGGTACGCGCGCAGGCACCGACACACAGCAAACGACAGGAAATACTCGGCGTCGCTCCCATCTAACCTCGTCAGCTACTCGCGGGCCCACGCGGACAAAAATCGGTTAAGGTCATCAGCTGTCGCGTCGAGCAGCTTATGAATGGCCTGCTTGCCGCCGACGAATGACTTGATATGGCGCCACATTGACTTCCGCCCATCCTCACGGATGTGCCGCTCAACATCGTCGCGGCTATCACGCCTAATCGCCGATCGTACAACTCGGTTGGTGTCCCTGTACTCCGTATACTGTTGTCATAGACGGCAAGCGCACCACGGCGGCGACACATTAAAGCTGTGGTTCCATCCGACACAGCCGAGGCGCTAAGATTCCTGATTTTAACAGTCGTGATGGGAGCATGGATGTCAATGACAGGTAAAAGATGGCCAGAAAACAGTCCTACTAGAGCGTGACGGAGGGAGAATTAAAAAGAGAACTCCAGTCAGCCCAAAAAAGGTCATGAACCAAAACATTCGGATCTGTACGGCGAAAGCATCGGGAGCGAACAGTGGCGCCGCTCGATCTAGATCTAGGCATATCGACAAAGACACGAACAAATATATGCGGACTAGGGTTACAAAATTTTTGTCCGGCAGTACTTCACAATGTCACGACAGTTGGTGATGACCACGTCAAGAAGAGAGTCAGTCAGATAGGTGGGCGAGGTCACACACTGAGATAACGAGTAATCAGAACTAAAATCAGATAGCGCACGCCTGAGTGGGTCTGAGTCTGGTTTGCGCGAGTCACAATTCAAATATCCGCAAATAAAAAGCTTGGTCTTGGGATAGTCCACAATCACACGTTGAAATTGTGCCTCCAGGTCTGCAAAGTCCGCTTTCAGGTTGGTCACATTCCGTCTCGGTGGACGGTATGCGGTGCACATAATGAACTGGCGCTTACTATCTGGCTTAACCAACATCCACAACGTCTCTAGCTTGCTGTTTATATGGTTGACAGCCGTAGTGATTTTCAGAGGAAACGCGCTGATGTCGTCCCTGGAGGCCAGCGCCATTCCGCCACACCCTCGCCTGTCTGATCGACTCAGTACAGCTGGTACCCAGGCATCAGCAGCAGTCTATTGGGCGTCGCAGGCTTCAGCCAGTTTTCGGCCAGGCATGTCATACTTGTTAAGATGCAGTATGTCAGAAAGTTCCAGTAATTCGGGCTTAATGCTTTGGATGTTAGCCCTTTCACTGCCACAGCCGGTCTGCCGATTTGCGGCTGTACTGCCGCAAGTGTGTAGCTCTGATTTACAGACGGGTTGCCCATTGACATGTCTCGAAAGAGTGATCGCCTGTCAGACCTCCCCTCCGGTCTGCCACCTGATCCTCGCGCCGGCTCGGCGGTCGGAGGGTCCCGATTTCCGTGGCGAGGTTGGCGGTCCGGCTGCTCTCCAGGTATGGCACGATGGCAAGGCAGTAAGCAATCGAGCCCAGAACTGAGGATATTTTTTTTATATATATATATATATATATATATATATATATATATATATATATATATATCAAGTGGAGTACCTAGGATTCGCGCTAGGGGTAACCGATTTGGAGGGGGCCCAACTATCCCCATTAAAAAAATCCCGGATATCTACCACTATTTTTCAAGGGGGCACATTTTATATTTTTTTAAATAAAATTATTAGTGACCAACTTAATTTCCTGTGGAATGGCCCAATCTACCACCATCGTCTCTGAGTCACCGGACTTCAACTCTAACCCTTGGTGTCCCTTGGTAAGTCACCCTACACTGCTGAAATTACACCGGTAACAAATGACTTGTAAATGTAAAAATTTTCCTATTTCAGGCAATTCGGTTTATGACGCTTGATCGCCAAAACGCCAACGTTCCTGCACTTGTACACCCGCCTTGCGCATTCGTCGCATTCGCCACACTTCGTGATTTTCACGATTTTCCGGTTTCTGCTAGGCCTTCTACGTTTTGCTAATTGCTTCCACATGATAGTCTTGTGCCATATTTGATGTGTGGAATGCTTGGCATGGGGTTCGCTTGGAAAGTGCGATGAATCTAATTCGATGGTCAGTTCTCTTCTTCCCACATTTGCTGGTGGTCAAGAAATGTGGATACCCGCTGAGCTTTGATGCACCGCATCTCTTTGGTTAAATGCGCCCCCAGATTCGCTACCGAACCGTGGTCCCACCCAGAAGTTCTTTTTTTTGGACCCGTTGCATTTTTCGTCCTCTCCGGATGTGTTTTAGGGTTCCAGCCAATTTGTATTAAGGGTCTGGTACGTTTTGGAGACCCGGCTCTTTTTTTTAAGTTTTGCTGCTTTTCGTGCACCGACGATATTTTTTAAGTACCGGCGCGTTTTTTAAGATCACGATGTGTATATTTGGTGTCCAGTCTTTTTGTTCCTTTTTAGGGCCATGTGGTGCTTTGAGGTCCCAGCCTGTTCTTGAGGCCCGATCCGGTCTCATGGCCCCGGTGTGCATTTATGGACTCCGGGTGTTTTTCTAAAGCTCCCGGTGTGTTTATTTAGAGCTGCAGCGCATGTTTTAGGAACCTGCCGCAACTTGCGAAACTCGGTACACTTTGGAGGGCCCGGTGCATTTTCGGCCTCCCGTTGTATTCTTAGGGTCCCGCTGTATTTAATTGGGGCTTCCGACGCACATTTGTGGGATCCAGCACGATTTTAGAAGCTCTGGTGTAATTTATCGGGGTCCCGGCGCGACCTTTCGGGCCCAAACGCGTAATTCCAACAGGATCTGAAGCCAGCTTTCTGGGTTCGACGCAATTTGTTGTGCCTTCTGATCTTTAAGTTCGAATCCCGGCGTTATTTTTCGGGCTCCGGCGCCATATTCTGGTGTCGAGCCGCGATTTTTCGAGCTCCAGTATGTTTTTTGGGTCGTATGCGGTTTTTAAAGGCATCTGGTGGTATGTTTATGGCTCCGGAGTGATTTCCCTGACTCAGACATATATTTGTTCGCAATTTCTCCTTATTTCGAAGGACCTCTGGCTTTATTTTCCTCGGGCCCAAATTCAATATCTGTGGTCATGATGTGCTTATTTAAGGCCATCGGCGTCACTTTTTGGAGACCCGAAGGGAATTTTCGATGCCCCGACCAGATTTTCTGGGATGGGTCCCGAGCATGATACTTGGGGGCTCGGTGCGAGTTCGTGGGGAGCGTTGCACTTCACTGGGCCCCAGCGCGATTTTGTCGGGCCCCGTCGCAAATTTGCGGCCCGGTGGAAGTTTTTTTTTTGGTGCCAGCTGTATTTATGTGGAGCCCCTACGTGAATTCTTGGGGCCCCGACACGAATTTACGGAGCCCAAGAACCATTTTTGGGGACCCAGAGCGATTTTTGGCAGCCCACGCCTTCAGGAGGCGGGGGATATTTTCCTATTTGGTACACCTCTGCGGCTGCTCAACGAGTTTTTCTTCAGCCAATGGCACCCTTGAATGTAGCAAAAAAAAGCCCTTCGAATAATTATCTTTCAGGATCTGCTCATATTTTTTTTCTGTTCTCGGGTCGATTCGATTATGAGTCCCTTTGCGATCTTTGGGATCGAGTTCTATTTTCTGTAAGTCCCATGCGCGATATTTGTAGGCCCCGGTATGATTCTCAGGGCTCCCGGTGTATCTTTGTCGTGCCCCAGCATGCTTCTTTTCTGGGGCCCGATGCGTTTTTAAGGCCTTTCACGCAATTGTTCTAGCCGCAGAGTGACGTTCCGTGTAGGGATTGATATTTTGGAAGCCGGCTTCGACTTTTTGGGCTCCGGCGGGACATTTTGGACCCCCAGTGTGACTTTCAATGGCAGCGACGCGACTTTTTTGGGTCTAAGTGCAATCTTTTGGCCCCGTCTTCATTTGTTGGGATCCCTATTGCGAGTTTTAGTGGTCTCGACACGTTTTTGGTAGCCCAACACGTTTTGGAGGCTTTTGGAGCTATTTGTGAGGCCCCGGAATGATTTTCCACGTCAGGACTTTTTTTCTCTCGTTTTCCTGGCTTCATTTTCTTGGGTGGTCCCGATGAGACTCTTGGGGCCCTGGTGCGACCTGTCGAGCCTCGAGCGTGATTTTCAGAGGACCGGGCACGACGTTTTGGTACCGCCGTGCTCAGAGTGATTTTCAGGGGCCCCGGACCAACCTCTTGGGGGTCCCCGTCGCGATTTTCAAGAACCTGGAACAACTTTTTTGGTCCCCAACGTGATTTTCATGGCCCAGGCGCGAACTTCTTGCAGCCCCAGCGTGATTTTCATGAACCACGGTTCGACTTTTTGGGAGCCCCAGTACGATTTTCAGGGGCCCGGCCCGATCTTTTGGACCCCAGCGTGATTTTTAAGGGCCCAGCCTTTTTGGCCCCCGTCGTGATTATCAAGGTCCCCAGCATGACTTTTTGGGCATCCAGCATGAAATTTAGGAGCGCAGATGCGAAGTTATGAGGCCCCCAGTGTAATTTTCAGGGTACCCGGTCCGACGTTTTGGGGACCACAACGCGATTTTCCGGTGGTTCGTCCTGACCTTTCGGCCCCAGTGTGATTTTCAGTGGCCTGGCCAGTCTTTTTTGTGCCACAGCGTCATTTTCTGGGGCCCCGGCGAGACTTCTTGGGCCCCCAGCGTGATTTCCAGGTGTCCGGCCTGACCGTCTGAGGCCCCAGCCTGATTTTCGGGGGTCCCGGCGCGACTTTTTCTGGGGCCCAGCGGTATCTTCAGGGGCCCGGTCGCACTTTTTGGAGCCGCCGGCGTCATTTTTAGGAGCCCCAGAACGATTGTGGGGGCCCTAATGTGATTCTCGGGACCTCATAACCTCTTTGGGGTTGGGGGCAACCACCCCCAATGGGTGGTTGCCCATACGGTATGCCACTGGTACGCTATGCATATATATATATATATATATATATATATATATATATATATATATATATATATATATATATATATATTCTCCAATTCAGCCAGAACAAACCCGATCCCTGAAATAATAGGGTGAGTGGACACAACTCGAGACCATGCATATTTTATGTGAGGTTAAATGGTAATATTGTAGTTATTATCGTGTTCGCAACAAATTGATTATTCTGAGGTACAGATGTTTTGGCCATTTCTGATTGAGACCGATCATTGCATACCCAACATCATATAAGCAAGTCAGAAAGCAGAAAGTACACAACGTGGAGAACATGAATGCGTACACCGGAGTATTGGTAGCATGTTTCATATCAAATGGCAGGCCTTGATGAGCTGGATGCATCTTTCACAAGCATAAATGGAAGATAAGCATCATTTTACAATGAGAATCATGCCTGAACACGATCCTAATTACACACCGCCCAAAGGATGCAATGGATTTCTGACCGCACCAGTCAGGCACGCCATGAAACGTGCCGCCAACCCATTGATCACCGGCCCTTGTGACAAGGCCCAGTCGCACCCACTCTAGGGGTGGAAGCAATTACAGAAAGTTACACGATTACGGCAGGCTGAGGTTGGCCAGAAAGTTACTCGATTTACACACTCCTGCAGGCAAAGGGTTAAGCACGCCAATGACGAGTCCTGAACCGAAAGCTGGCCACAAGTTCCTCTCTCGGCGTTGGGCGACTTCGCTCCCCCGCTTTCTAGCACCGGACGCGCGCCTGCCGCGCCTGCCGCGCCTGCTCCGGCGAGGGTGGCCGCCGGAGCTCGCTGATAGGCCGCCCGGCAGCGCTGACCCAGTGCCGGCGGGCACGCAGTCACCTAGCAACGTGCCGCTGTTTCCAAGGTCACAGGGACCGGTGCAAGCCGAGTGCCGAGCGTAGGCAGGCGGGGGCAGGCGAACAGCAGGGACCGCAACCAGCACGAGCGCGCGCACAACAGCCAGCAGCACAGCGAGCCGCAGCAAGTCACGGTAACTGGGAACACGCCCCATGATGCGATTGAAAACGATGATGTCCGTCGTCGTCCGTCAGAGCTGGTAGGTCGCTGATCGAGCCGGATCGACGCTGCTCGAACTCCCTCACATTCACATGTCACTCACCTCCACACACACAAGGGACTGGCACCAGAGGCATGGGTGGGGCGAGGAGCGCCAGCTCCGCGACTCGACCCCGGGAGCGGCGTGCAAGCGACTGGGTAGTTACGAAACACCTTCGAGGACAACGGCTCACTAGGCACGATGACTATGTTTATAGCCACACAGAAAACATTAGAAGTTGTTAAAAGAAAGTGATGAGCTTCAATTTTCAAAACGGAGAGCAATGCATTGCTGGTACTTCGTTGATATTTATTTTGGAATAGTTCCACGGTTCTGGAGACAGCGTACCTTGGAAAACGAAATCAGTAAAATCGATCACACACTGAATTTCGTGTGCAGTATCAGTATCCTGTTTCAATATGCTTTTCGATACTTACAAAACCGAGTATCTGATGCATCCATTTGATTGCATTCGAAGGCTGCTGGCAGGCGAAATAAGCTTGTATATTCGTAATCCCTTCATATGATCTGCAAACACAAACAGGAATGCAAACAAATTATTGATAAAACGCATTAGTACATTGATACGACGCAACAAATTGCTTTACATGTGACATGCAATGTACGACAACCAAAGCTTACAGCTGGAAACTAAGCGAGTACAAAGACGGCTTAATGTTTTGGCCTTGGTTGAACAGATTACGCTTCCATGGAGCCATCGCTCATATTTCGGCATTACCCTCTTCCCGTGTAATTATTTTGGCCTGATGCCCGTGCGAGGGGGCGGATTCCTGCTGATATCTCACCACATTGTCGTCTCATTGATTAAGCGAGTCAATGGGAGGAGCGAGAGCCCATTGACGTCCCATTGACCCCTGCCCCTCCCTAAGATAGTGCAGATGAGTTCTGGCCACGAACCTGTCCATCCAAGTTTCAGAAATTAAAAACACTTGCAGGCATTTACAGGCGTGTGAACCTAGGTACCCACACATCGGAAGATTCAGATCTGTATGAATGTCTCTAAAAGGGCAGCTACAGATGTATCAGCGTGAAAATGAGGGATCAGCGGCGTGCACTTCCTGCCCTTTTTGGAATTTCAAGAACGTATCGCCAAAGTGTCTGCTACTGATATCAGATGCTTATAATCAGGAAATGTTTTATTGTGACAGTCAGGCATGTAAAACTGGAAAATTGTATCTCTCCCTCACCTCTCTCACCTTTCATCTCTCTCACCTCTCTCTCTCTCTCTCTCTCTCTCTCTCTCTCTCTCTCTCTCTCTCTCTCTCTCTCTCTCTCTCTCTCTCTCTCTCTCTCTCTCTCTCTCTTTTTTTTTTTTTTCTTTCTTTCTTCTCTCTCTTCTTCTTTTCTCTCTCTCTCTTCTCTCTCTCTCTCTCTCTCTGTCTCTCTCTCTTAGTCTCTCTCACTCTCACTCGTTCTCAATCTTACCCCCACCCCCAAAAAAAAACACGTTCTCTGGGAGCATCGTGCATCATTAGATCAACTGTACTTCCACACAAAGCATTCCCTGACCCTATTAACACTGGAATGCACTCTTAGATTAAGTGTTATGGTACAAGGTGTTATATTCACCGGAAAAAAACACCAATGTTTCAGTTTGAGGCCTTAATCAGCTTATCAAGTAAGATGCATACAAATATATGAAACAGCGCGTTTTAAATTCAAAGGTTGACAAGTGACACAAGATCTATCACCTACTACAGGTTGGCGAAAGAAGTTCAAACGAGACACATTATTAGCATGAAACACATTTCGTTGAACTCGTATGGCTGTCTGTTAGATTCGGTGTTTTTGAATTTATGGGGATGAATATCAACAGGTGGGGAAGGTCGTGCGATGGGATCACCGCTTAGCGCGGTTCTCGCAAACTTGCTTATGGACACAAACTAACAATATGCAAGGATCATAACAATTTCTGACATGGCTAAGCGAGGGGCCTAAGAGGTAGGGCAAGGCATGGTTGCATGAGCTTAGGGCAGAACAACTTTCTGAGCTTCTGTTGTTGGATATGTAGAAGCAGTCTGTGCTTGGACGGATATGTGAAGTGTCCATAGCTATATTTCATCTCTCTCTGCCTCTCTCCATCTCCCGCTTTCTCCGTCTCTCTTTCTCTTTCTCTCTAGCATTCTCTCTCTATCTTCTGTCTCTGTCTCTGTCTCTGTCTCTGTCTCTGTCTCTGTCTCTGTCTCTGTCTCTGTCTCTGTCTCTGTCTCTGTCTCTGTCTCTGTCTGTGTCTGTGTCTGTGTCTGTGTCTGTGTCTGTGTCTGTGTCTGTGTCTCTGTCTCTGTCTCTGTCTCTGTCTCTGTCTCTGTTTCTTTTTCTGTCTCTGTCTCTGTCTCTGTCTCTGTCTGTGTCTGTGTCTGTGTCTCTGTCTCTGTCTCTGTCTCTGTCTCTGTCTCTGTTTTTATTTTGTTTTTGTTTCTGTTACTACCTCTGTCTTTGTCTGTGTTTCTTCCTCTGTCTCTATCTCTGCCTCTGTCTCTGTCTATGGCTGGAGATCAAAGGTGGTTCGGCGGTCTGGATCCCCCCTGATTTGGTGCCCTGCTAATGCTAATTTGTCATTTTCCCTATTCAATCTGAATATATGTCTTGAAAATAAGGACTTGGACCTTCATGGCTTCGTGAGAGATCTCCGGCCATGTCGCTGTCGCTGCATATTGCTCTTCCTCTTTCTCTTCATCTACCTCTGCCTCTTCTTCTACCTCTTCCTCTGTCTCTGGTTTTGTCTCTGCCCCTGACTCCGCCTCTGCCTCCGCATCCGTCTCTGTCTTTTCCGCTGCCAGTACGTGTGTCTCACCCTCTCTCCCTCCAGCTCTGCTCTCTGCCGCCTCAGCTGAGCAGGCCAGCGCTTCTGCAGTCGATGGCGGACGAGTCGTATGTCGTCATTGATCGGCAGCCGCGTCACACAGTGGCCCTGCTGGTGAGTGTTCACAGCCGGCCAGTGGAGCCGACTGCGTGCTGGCAACCGCGCCGCGTGGTTTACGGCCCGTTCGTCATGGTTCGCACCTGGACGTATTTCGGCCGTAATCGTCGCAATCTTGGCGAATCGCGGCCGGCCGGCACTATCTGGTCGCAAGCAGCGCCAGCGGCGGCGCCGGCAATAAGCCAGCCGGCTGGAGAGGCCGATCTGCCGCCGCAGCCGGCATGGTCGGCTGATTAACGAGCCGAGCCTCCCTCACACTTGGTGCTCAAACCGGGCCCGGGTAAATCGCACAGCCCCAGCATGGCCGCACTGACGATACGGTGCAGTACGTCGTTGTGGTTTTGGGCGGACGATGAGGCTCTCTTGCCGTTAATTTTTGCCGTAAATAACAATAATCGAAATGAAC
Source organism: Ashinkailepas kermadecensis (assembly GCA_034440615.1). Taxonomy (NCBI): domain Eukaryota; kingdom Metazoa; phylum Arthropoda; class Thecostraca; family Neolepadidae; genus Ashinkailepas; species Ashinkailepas kermadecensis. The sequence goes on from JAOTOM010005066.1 coordinate 264,518, forward strand.
GAAAATATTAGTCGGGTCTTCACTAATCAATCATCTTTTCGTTTAGTAAGATATCGGAATAATCCAATCAGCTTTCCGTGCATTATGGTCGCTCTTGATGTGACTGTGTGTGACGAAAAAGATGTAACTCTGAGCTGACGCAATTTTGTCAATGTGGCGGCCGCACTGTGATTCTTCAACACTCTTCTACGGCAGGGACCTACCGCACGTCATTCCACCATGACTTTACAACAGGATCCAGCCTCGTTCTTTCCCACCACGTAGTTCTACAACAGAGCCTAATCACGTCTCCTGTCACACATTGTAGTACAGACCGGCTCGTCGGCTGGTCGTTGTGTGGCGAAGCTTCGACAAATCTCCCATGTGGCGGAGCCCGGCCACGTCCGTTGGCCGCTACTCTCCTGTGTCGGCCGTGACTCTCCTGTGTGGCGGAGCCAGGCCCCATCCGTCGGCCGTGACTCTCCTGTGTCGGCCGCTACTTTCCTGTGTCGGCCGTGACTCTCCTGTGTCTGCCGTGACTCTCCTGTGTCGGCCGCTACTCTCCTGTGTCGGCCGTGACTCTCCTGTGTCTGCCGTGACTCTCCTGTGTCGGCCGCTACTCTCCTGTGTCTGCCGTGACTCTCCTGTGTCGGCCGTGACTCTCCTGTGTCGGCCGCTACTCTCCTGTGTCGGCCGTGACTCTTCTGTGTGGCGGAGCCTGGCTACGTCCGTCGGCCGTGACTTTCCTGTGTGGCGGAGCCCGGACACGATAGTCGGCCGTGACTCTCCTATGTGCTGGAGCCCGGTCACGCCCGTCGACCGTGACTCTCCTGTGTGACAGAGCACGACCACGCCCGTCGGCCGTGACTCTCCTGTGTGGCGGAGCCCGGCCCCACTGCCGACAGTCTGCCGAGATTTAGCGGGGCCGACTCCACGTGACGCCTGAGGCGAGTGGGCCGGAGTCAACTGTGGCGGCACGCCCATCCATTTGACACCGACCACATTAGTCCAGAACAGCAGCTCGGGAGTGGCGACAGACTGAGACTGGCTCGGTTCAGTGGCCGTCACCCGCCGGTCAGGAGCACAGATAGTCACGCAGTCAGTCACGCTGTCACCACCAACAGGCAGTCACGCTGTCACCACACGCTGTTACCACACACCGTCACCACACACCGTCACCACACGCCGTCACCACACGCCGTCACCACACGCCGTCACCACACGCCGTCACCACACGCCGTCACCACACACCGCCGCCACACGCCATTACCACACGCCGCCGCCACACGCCATCACCACACGCCGTCACCACACGCCGCCACCACACGCCGTCACCACACGCCATCACCACACGCCGTCACCATACACCGCCGCCACACGCCATTACCACACGCCGCCGCCACACGCCATCATCACACGCCGTCACCACACGCCGCCACCACACGCCGTCACCACACGCCATCACCACACGCCGTCACCATACACCGCCGCCACACGCCATTACCACACGCCGCCGCCACACGCCATCACCACACGTCGTCACCACACGCCGTCACCACACACCGTCACCACACACCGTCACCACACACCGTCACCACACGCCGTCACCACACGCCGTCACCACACGCCATTACCACACGCCGTCACCACACGCCATTACCACACGCCGCCGCCACACGCCATCACCACACGCCGTCACCACACGCCGTCACCACACGTCGTCACCACACGCCATCACCACACGCCGTCACCACACGCCATTACCACACGCCGTCACCACACGCCATTACCACACGCCGTCACCACACGCCATTACCACACGCCGTCACCACACGCCATTACCACACGCCGTCACCACACGCCATCACCACACGCCGTCACCACACGCCGTCACCACACGCCGTCACCACACGCCGTCACCACACGCCGTCACCACACGCCGTCACCACACGCCGTCACCACACGCCGTCACCACACATCGCCGCCACACGCCATTACCACACGCCGTCACCACACGCTGTCACCACACGCCGTCACCACACGTCGTCACGCCGTCACCACACGCCGTCACCACACGCCGTCACCACACCGTCACCACACGCCGTCACCACACGCCGTCACCACACGCCGTCACCACCACACGCCGTCACCACCCACACGTCGTCACCACACGCCGTCACCACACGCCGTCACCACACGCCGTCACCACACGCCGTCACCACACGCCGTCACCACACGCCGTCACCACACGCCGTCACCACACGCCGTCACCACACGCCGTCACCACACGCCGTCACCACACGCCGTCACCACACGCCGTCACCACACGTCGTCACCACACGCCGTCACCACACGCCGTCACCACACGCCGTCACCACACGCCGTCACCACACGCCGTCACCACACGCCGTCACCACACGCCGTCACCACACGCCGTCACCACACGTCGCCGCCACACGCCGTCACCACACGCCGTCACCACACGTCGTCACCACACGCCGTCACCGTCACCACACGTCGTCACCACACGCCGTCACCACACGCCGTCACCACACGTCGCCGCCACACGCCGTCACCACACGCCGTCACCACACGCCGTCACCACACGCCGTCACCACACGTCGTCACCACACGCCGTCACCACACGCCGTCACCACACGTCGCCGCCACACGCCGTCACCACACGCCGTCACCACACGCCGTCACCACACGCCGTCACCACACGCCGTCACACACACGCCGCCACCACGCCGTCACCACACGCCGTCACCACACGCCGTCACCACACGTCCGCCACACGCCGTCACCACACGCCGTCACCACACGCCGTCACCACACGCCGTCACCACACGCCGTCACCACGCCGTCACCACACGCCGTCACGCCGTCGCCACACGCCGTCACCACACGCCGTCACCACACGCCGTCACCACACGCCGTCACCACACGCCGTCACCACACGCCGTCACCACACGCCGTCGTCGCCACACGCCGTCACCACACGCCGTCACCACACGCCGTCACCACACGTCGTCGCCACACGCCGTCACCACGTCGTCACCACACGCCGTCACCACACGCCGTCACCACACGTCGTCACCACACGCCGTCACCACACGCCGTCACCACACGTCGTCACCACACGCCGTCACCACACGCCGTCACCACACGCCGTCACCACACGCCGCCACACGCCGTCACCACACGCTCGTCACCACACGCCGTCACCACACGCCGCCGCCACACGCCGTCGCCACACGCCGTCACCACACGTCGCCGCCACACGCCGTCACCACACGCCGTCACCACACGTCGCCGCCGCCGCACACGCCGTCACCACACGTCGCCGCCACACGCCGTCACCACACGCCGTCACCACACGCCGTCACCACACGTCGTCGCCACACGCCGTCACCACACGCCGTCACCACACGTCGCCGCCACACGCCGTCACCACACGCCGTCACCACACGTCGCCGCCACACGCCGTCACCACACGCCGTCACCACACGTCGCCGCCACACGCCGTCACCACACGCCGTCACCACACGCCGTCACCACACGTCGTCACCACACGCCGTCACCACACGCCGTCACCAGAGATCTATCACGTGGTGTTTAGCTGCGGCAGTGTGAGTGGCCGTTCGTGATCATCCGGTATTATTCCGCCTTAGTGTGGTCAGCTTGGGTCATGTTCGATTGCTTGGCGAACATTTGGTAGTCCAGCTGCACAACTGACCGGATGGCCCGCTAAGCGATTAAACACAATCTCGAAAACAAATCTTAGACTTTGACAATTAAATGTGTGCTTCTAAAATTGAAACGGTCGGCATAATTTGGTATCAGCATTTACTGTGCCATTGCATGGGCAATGAGTTCAGTGTTCGTTCAGGAGCACGAACATTTGGGAACGTGTCTAGCAGCAACGCCACCGCCCCCCCCCCCCCCCACCTACCCCCACCCACCCATTGATACGGTAGCACACACAGCATTACTTCACAGGCTAGTATTTCTGCACTGAGCATTATGCGTATTTATGGAATAGATAAGGAGGTAAACGTCGTATTAAATGCCCAAAATATGGAATAGTATTTTCGTGTTTGATCCATGATGCAAATGTCGTAATCGTGCGTGGGAAAGGTTTGCGAACATCTCGATATGAAAAATGAAACCTTAGATACCACAAATTGTCAAACTTAAAATATCACCACGTATTCTCCATGCAGTTATGCAGAAGAGAGCCTTAATCCCAGCGGAACGGAAGGGACGTTTAATACCCGCCCTTCCCCTCGCCCCCATATATTTGTACAATGTCTCTAAAATAAGCTAGATATGGACTTGAGACCCTCAGTACCTTTTCTTACCTTAATTTGACACCATTTGCTAATAGGAAATGATGCAGACCGTAGTTGTGACTTCACAAAGACGTCAGAACAGAACCTCTCCTTGACATTGGAACGCTTTGACCGATGGTTTTCTTTATTTTATCTGATGCAATCGAATAAAGATATAAAAATATAATTGCACGAGTGTATGCACAACAGTATGTCAAAATATGAACATATTTTAGGTTACCTCAGGTCAGGTCACGAGGCCAGGCTAGGCATACAGCTTATAAATTATGCTTCGCCCTAGTTTCAATTCCTAGCTAGAGCTACTCAAGCAACCTACGCATATGCTATATGGTACATTAAGGTGTACTGGTGTGAAGTTTCATATCAGCGATAAGTCATATAAGTCATATAAGCCACATAAGTCATATAAGTCATATAAGTCATCTAATTCATATAAGACAAGCAAAATTAAATGATAAAAAGGTAAGTGATATGAGTCATATCAGACAAGTCATATAAGATAAGTCAAGTCAGTGATAAGTCATACTTCCTAGTGATCGAAAATGTGATTCCCGCCGTCAGGTGGCCGCAAGGGCAGGGATGGGCATGTTGCTCTGCAGGACATTTGGTGCAGATATGGATCTTCAGATGAAGGGGATTCACGAATACATGAGTTTGTCCTGAGCTAGGCCACACAGCCTCCAATCCAGATCCAGATCAGTGGCCTCAGACGATCTCGGATATAGATAACATAGCGTTCATTTGGCGGTATAAACTGTCTGTCGGGGTAACTTTGGCCGCTGATTTCGAATTCAATACCACAAACAACCACCGACGTATACATGAGGCAAAGACTTCTAGCATTTCCAATGACTTGCCCTGACCTGACTTGACCCGACCCGACTTTACGCGGCATCTGAACTGAAATAAATGCTTTGATCAAAGTGTGTATTTATTTTAATGGTAGGTTACTAACAGCTTTTGTTTCATTATAATCGGGCCACTGAGCCCTGAGACATCAACATGCTTTAACACGCGCACTGGAAGGGGGGGCGAAATCCGCCCACCCCTCCGGTTTTTCGCAAATAACTGCAGATTTTACCGGTCGATATACGCGATTTTCGGTGTACCTACTTAAAAATGAACGGCGCGTCGTTTAAAGCAAGAAAAATGGAAATCGCCCGAAAGGTTTTCAAGTTAGGGGCCGTTAAAATCAAAAAATGTTATAGCGCCAGACCACAAAAATCGGCGCAGATGCGCTCCCAGTATACTGACAAAAGGGAAGTGTTCTAGGCAACACTAGGAACTTGTTTGATGCATATTGATATGCTGTATAGTTTCAAGGTCATGTTAGGTCACTAAGGTCAAGTCAGGTCAAGTTCATGACAGGTTAATGGAACCAAACTTGATCAACTGGAATGTTGCCATAAATGCACTACTGGTTGTCATTTGTACTGTTTATCATTGCGTTTCCATACTTTATTCATGTACTTCACTCCCTTCTTCACGAAGCCGATTGCTCCGAGCTGCCCGACGGAGCAGTCGGGCGGGCGGCCGGTTCCGGTAACTGGAACAGGTAACTGACCTGATAAAGTGGTGCGATGTAGGTGACCTGAGGTCAAATGTTGGGTCTATCATCTGCATTGCATCATTAGTAATGTCCAAAACATCATTGATGCCCATTTTTGAGCATTTAAACACAATCACAGCGATCCATAACGATGACAAGCCAAGCCACGCAAAACCGGAAAATTGTGCCAATCTGACCTCATTTGACCTTGAAGATATTGACCTAAGATCACGAACATTGTACACAATAGAGTTCACTACCGTGCCCATCCATCCTGCGAATTTCGTTCCTCCAGCTTTACTAGGAGCCGAGATCTTAGGGGGGCGGAATCCGCCCCCCCCTCCAGTGCGCGTAATTCTCAGAGGCCCTCCAGGGCGCGTGTTAATTGAACTCGAATGACCTTGACCCCTGAGCAAAATGAAGGTCGTCTATATTTCCAGAGTCATTTGGGATCTGAATTGAACCACAAAGCGATAAAGATCAGAAACACTTCAGCATTTGCGACACAATGATTCATATTGCAGATAATCGATATTTCCACACCTCCAGACCATGATTCGTACTTCCGACGATAACGAATGTCATATGGACATTCGGGGAGGCCACCAACCAGCTGCGTTGGTCGTCAATTGATGACGTTGCGCATGCTGCCAATAATCACAGGGCATATAATCACAATATTGTGCCAGCGAAGATGACCCGCAACATTTCAACACGCACGCAGCCAGCACCATTAGGCTAAACCATGGCGCAACAGGCTGTCACAGATACGCCGTGACAGTTGATAGGGTTCGATTGCGGCGCAGTTCCCAAACATTTGTATGAGAAACGACGTAAGACGGTTTCGAAATGTGACAGATTTATGGGTTTCAATGCTTGTAGGTGACATTCTTGACGTTTTGTGCACCTCTGGTCAATATATTAAGCTTGGTTCTGTTTGTTTGAGCTTCCTTTCCATATTTTGTTTCAAGAGGTTCGGAACCCTTCAATGCTCGTTTGAGTCCCTCCAATAACAACATATTGTAAAATTGAACTATATAGACGAGCCCTCCATGTGTTTTAATTCATCGGCACTGGCAATGTTGGGCTCTCACGTTTATTCCTTGAAAACTCACTCCTGGTCAATATGTTCAATGAAAGAGGTGGAACTTCCTACTTCCTCAGAAATTGATATACAATTGATGTCAAGCGGGATCGCAACTCTGTGTCACCAATAGGTGCATAATTAATCGTGCTTCTTGTGGCGTATTTTACCATTGCTTCAGTAACTTTCCAAACATAAAAACTACGGGTTGGAATCTGGCCAACACCAAGGCTGCATGATGCTGCTGTCACGCCAGTGGCGATACACGAAGCTCACCGCGAATGATCTTTGTGCTACAAAAAGTCACAATTGTTCCCAATCACATCAGATCGACTCAGATATACATTTACAAAAATGATCGAGTATGTATGCTGAAAATGGTCGACGCGGAACGAGCTCCATCTTTGAACTTGCTAACCTTACGTATAAATTCCTCTGGACACAAAGTAACGAATAATCATAACAACATAATACCAACCCATAAAATAATAATAAATCCATCATTAAATTCAGTGATAAATCGTTTTGCGGCTGAAGCACATCCGATCAAGGTGTATTTCATCGAGGAAATCTGGGCAGATGGTTTTTGCTACCGTGGGCGAGTTGTTGGATGATTTGACCTGACCTAACCTCGGGCAATAATGGGCTAAGAACTGCAAATGAAAGGGTCAGCACGCCGCCTCCTGCGGCGTGCTGACGGGTCAGTGCTGTGTCAGTGCTCGTCAGTGCTGTGACGGCCGGGAGCGGTACTGCCTCCCGCGGCGTGCCGACGGGCTCGTCAGCGCTGTGACGGCCGGGAGCGGTACTGCCTCCCGCCGCGTGCCGACGGGCTCGTCAGTGCTGTGACGGCCGGGAGCGGTACTGCCTCCCGCGGCGTGCCGACGGGCTCGTCAGTGCTGTGTCAGTCAGGAGCGGTGCCGCCTCCCGCGGCGTGCTGACGGGCTCGTCAGTGCTGTGTGTGCTCGTCAGTGCTGTGACGGCCGGGAGCGGTACTGCCTCCCGCGGCGTGCCGACGGGCTCGTCAGTGCTGTGTCAGTCAGGAGCGGTACTGCCTCCCGCGGCGTGCTGACGGGCTCGTCAGTGCTGTGACCGTCAGGAGCGGTACTGCCTCCCGCGGCGTGCCGACGGGCTCGTCAGTGCTGTGACCGTCAGGAGCGGTGCCGTCGACGATGACGAGCCAATATGACGTGACGCCGCCCAGGCTCGTTCATCATCGGAGCCGCGTCAGCGAGCCATCATTAGGCAGGTGTCGCCGCTGCTCCGGGGCTTAAGAGGGACATCTGCGCCCGCGGTCGGGAAGGCTCCGACGTCGTGCGTTCCAAGGAGAGCCGCCGTCCGCGCTCGTCAGCTGGCCGGCCGTGTGATCCGGCGTGTGATCCGGCCGTGTGATCCGGCCGTGTGATCCGGTATGAACGGGCATCCGTCACTGAAAACCGGTGTGAACCGACACCTGCCGGACTGAGCGATTAATATGTTTTTTGTTTAATGGGTTATATGTATGAATAACTTGTCTGCAGTGTCTTCTCTCGGCTGTACTTTTCGTGTTTCTATTCACCGTGTTGTACACATAGGCATAGCCGGAGGGATTTTATCAATCCTGGGACTGTCAGAAATACATCAGACACACCAGGCACTCATCAGGGGCACTTAATGAAAGGGTGCTCCCGACACACATCCCATTTAGCATGATGGATAAGTTTAATTTTGGGACGCCATACTCGCCCCATCCACTCAACGATTTTCGTTTGCGTTATGACGACGCAACATGATGGACCTGAAACCCTCCTACGCCAACGCATTCCTTCTTAGCCCAGTCTCTCCGGTCAGATCCTCGCACCCCGTCTCGATGGGTGGGGTTTTGTTGTTGTTGGTTGAGACACCCTCTAATTTACAAACTAAGCGGTGCATAAACGTGAACCGGATATCATTGGAAAGCCCTCGACGGGTAGGTCCCGGAAATGGCTTCATTTGCTTCTTGTTTTTTTTTCTTCTTTTTTTGTATAGAATTGTGAAACTCAAATGGCTGTCTTTCAGATACAAAATACTTAACATTTTATGCCTACATTTCTGGTAATGACACAGGGTTGAAACAAACTCCATTTTAGAGCTAATTACCCAGCGTATCGTGCACAAATCATCACTTTGGTGCAAACATTTGCAGTGATCTTAGGTTACTGATCTGACTTCAAGTACAAATCTAAGACATACCTGTTCTAAGCGCTGCCAAATTGTAGTTATGTGGAAAGCTTCATTTCAATATATTTTCACGTGAATGAGCCTAAGCAAAATATAGACATTGCTATAGGACGACAACCTAGGATGACCTTGACTTTACCTATGATTCATATATTTGAATTCGTTGAGTAAATTAGGTCGTGCAATGCAACTTTAATGCTACTTAGGCATGAGAACTCGAAATAAACCATGACACAGGCGTCGAAATAGATTTTGCCCACTTCGCGCACTTCATCTTGACCTACTCGATCACTCGCCGGAGCTCAATCAAATTTGAAAAGAACTTCTCCTCATATGTCTGCATGCAAACCAAGGGAAAAATCCGGTTCGAAGAATATGCAAATTACAAAACTAAGAAAATTGGTCCAAAATTGGTAGTGACCGCAGCCCACTGACCTAACCTCAAACGAAACTCCGAGCTAAGCGTTTTTTTAGGCACTGCCAAATTGTATTCACGTGCTAGGTTTTGTTTCAATATCTTTTCATTTAGATGAGTTATCGATCTTGGAACATTTTTGGAGGTGGCTCTCTTTGACCTGAGTTAGGTCAACGACCTTACATGACCCGAAGTTAAAACTTCCACATCCGACGTAATAAGATGAAGGAAAGAGTACTGAAAATGTATCGCCGCTGCACGCCGCCGTGTTTTAGCTCTCCAGCTGAAGAAAAAGCTTAGGAGGGCCTGAAAAGACCCCAAAGGTCGGGTTAATAGGGCACACCTTGTGATGAGATGCATTATAACCTGTGGAGGTTATGATACACCTCCGCTACCACACACTCAGCATGGAACTTAGACATTCGTCATGAGACAGGACACGTCGTTTGATAAGTATGACGTTGTGCTCCAGCCTTTGAAGACATCGGTCGTAGTCTGTGGTCTCTGGAACACTGCCAACTTCACGCGGATAGATATTTGTGACTGTTCTGCTGAAGCTAAGTTCAAGATAAAACGTTATCTTTAAGATTGAAATGTTTACCCTCGCATGGATGACTTCACGAGGAGATGCTTACCATTTAAGCGCCTGCTATTCTACGAATATTTCGATTGCAAGAAGCTGGGAAGCCAAATTCCCAGCCAAAATGTGAGTCGCTTGTCCCACGATATCGTGGTTTTTAGCTCGTGAGCCTCAACAAGCCTAGCCACGACTATGAATAATTTGAAACAATAATTTGACGGAGCATTTTCTAATATCTCTGGAGCAAGTCTGGATCTCAGAACCTTCACATCTCAAGAAAGACTGCTTACGTTTCCAGACTTGATCGCGAACCAGTCTGGAACTGTCACTCACCAAGCCGAATACGAATGTCAAATAAAACGACCGATTCTACATCGTTCATATCGTTTTCGTGTCATTTTACTTTTATGCATGGATGCATGTATGTATGCAACCCCGGTATCCAATTAACATCATGTCCTTTCATAATGACCCCACTTGTGACTGTCGAGTGTAGCGCCATGGGCGGCTGCCGCGCTCAAGTCTGTGTAACGCATATCCTCTTAAACTCTACTGTGTGAACTCTATTGTGTGCAAATTTCATGACCTTAGGTCAATATCTTCAAGGTCTAATGAGGTCACATATGTCAAAATGTTCTTGTTTAGCGCGGCTTGGCTTGTCATTGTTATGGATCCCTGTAATTGTGTTTAAATGCTCCAAAATGGGCATTAATGATGTTTTGGACATTACTAATGATGCAATACAGATGCTAGATCCGGCATTTGGCCTCAGGTCACCTATATAGCAGCACTTTATCAGGTCAGTTACCTGTTCTAGTTACCGGAACCGGGTCGCCCGCCCGACTGCTCCGTCGGGCGGCTCGGCGCAATCGGCTTCGCGAAGAAGGTGAAGTACATGAATAAAATATGAAAACGCTTAGGTACACAATGGCAAACGGTAGTTTTCAGGATGCATAGGGAGTAACATGCAAAGTCACATCAATCGCACGACAGTCATTTGCATTTATGACAGCATTCCAGTTGACCAAGTTTGGTTCCATTAACCTGTCATGAACTTGACCTGACTTGACCTCGGTGACCTAACATGACCTTGAAACTATATAGCATAACAATATGCATCAAACAAGTCGCTAGTGTTGCCAAGAACACTTGCCTTTTGCCAATATACGGGAAGCGCATCAGCGCCGATTTTTGTGGTCTGGCGCTACGAAATGTGTTGACTTTAACGGCTCCTAACTCGAAAATTTTTCGGCTGATTTCAGTTATTCTTCCTTTAAATGATGTGCCGGACATTTCTAAGTAGGTATGCAAACAAATGGCGTATATCGACCGGTAAAATCTGGAGTTATGTACGAAAAACCGGATGGGTGGGCGGATTTCGCCCCACCCTTCCAGTGCGCGTGTTAATAGCCATTTTTCGGCGGATACGTCCGAAATGTTAATGAAATACAATTAATAATACAGTATGTAGTTTGATGCGGCGAGAATAATACATCCGTACTTGTGACAAAATGATGCACATAATGCTTTGAAACAATGCTTTGAACGCGTGTATAATTATGGAGTGGTATCAGATATCGTCATCTGGGCTGCATATTGTCTCTGCTGTCGGTACCATGGCCTGAAACAATTATTATCGAATTCAGCCAGCGGTTAGTGAGATCTGCTTGGCAAATAGCTGGCTGTATAGATGTTGGTTAACAAATCGTACACGGCTGGGCTGGGTCCTCTAAACACGAAGACTTTTGCATGGAAAATAAAACACCACTCTTGGCGACTTCACTCACAAAAAAAAATTCGCCTAGCAAGTTGGACACTTGGTAACACAGAGGTAAGCTTACTTTGACCAAAGTTACTAGCAGTGTATCTCTGCAGCCCGATGGAAATCAAGTGAGTGTTTTTCGATTTTCCATCATTGTGCTTTGAGCTGTCGAATGAGGATATGATTTGGGCCTTGCGGTGTTCGTTGCGCAGTCACTAGTCAGCATACCTACGAAGGTGATCGGCTTCCACATGCGGTCGAAGATGGCGGGGTGCAGGTTGAACCACTGGTTCGGCTGCAGCTTCTCCGGTGGAATAAGTCGATTGTCAGTCCAATAAAATCGTAAAAACATCTCCGTTGCCAGCTCCTGCAAAGATAAGAGCAGAGCAATGTTGGAAAATGCAATTCAACGCGGTGCTTCAGGCATCCTTACGCCGACAGACTAACACGGTCTGTAATCACATACAATTTCAAATGAAGCCTATGCGCATTTGATACTTCGACATCGTGCGGCACTTCTTTTGACCACCTTTTTACTTATGCAGATTCCGATGCAGATGCAGATCTTCCACCTAAGTGGCATTAATTGTGCTAATAACACCTTCAACAAACTTGAAGAAATGCAACCTATTGGCAAACGGAGTCTGCTGGTAATCATCACAACGTTTACTCAAGACCATGGGTATAACACTTGCTCTGAAAATAGGTGAAGGAGGGATTTCATTTTAGACACAACGAACGAAGGAAGATACTAATTTGATTTTACGTGGTTATTGAGGCACCCAGGCGCATACACTCCCAGTCCACCCACAGGCATGGCTGCAAAAACTAATACAAAATACAAGCAACTAGTTGAATCAACAGCTTGTATATAAAGTTCACAGCACTTCATGTAAATAGGGATATGTCCTCGTTTCTCATCGTATTTATTGCAACAGATTCACTTGTAAGACGTGCAAGTGCAAGCAGTTAATTCATTGAATGAGTATGCTAAAAGGTTTACTTAGACCACAATGCGGAGACAGACAGCAAGCGAAGAGAGGCGACTTGCATGCTTTTGAACCAGCTTTTTTGCAACGGCGCAATGTTAGCATAAATAGTTTTCCTTCTCAACGTGGAGAAATGGAACATGAAAATCACAAATTATACGAAATGGTGCATCGCAAGGTTCGAATGAATTGCTACCCATTGTAGCAAGGTACGCAGGCCTTCGCCCCGATCATCATTTTCTTTCTTCGATAAAAAGAACGCTGCGCGAATAATCTATACTTATCGGTATCTGTACATTATTCGTGTACTTGTGTCCTGCATTGATGTATTAGTGTGGGGATTGCTGGTACATTAGTGTGCAGATTATTAGTATATTAAGTTGAAGATTATTAGTGTGTAGATTATTATGATACTATCAGAACAGTAGTGCAGATATGTTGGCATGTGTAGACAAAGCTAGGGATCTACAGCATTCGAGTTTGGATATTTTTGGTACGCCACATACATCAGTCGGTGGTAAAAACAATAGACTCAATGTACAGAAATGCGTGTAATGTACAGAAATGCACAGCTTGCAGAAGTACGGCCATTAGGTGCGGCCAGGGCTCTGTGGCTTTAGGCTCTGTGCGCTCCTGTTTTCACAGCAATGCGTGTGAGTCACTACACATGCGCTCGCATTTCCTCATCAGCTACAAGTTCAAACGGGGGTGGCGAGCATGCAGAGGAACGGTGGACTCTTGGCGGCTCGGTCCCAATACTCGGGCGAAATGTCGCCACTGCCGACCCGCAGTCTGTCACGTTGGAGAGCTCCAACGTCCGCTACCTCTGGTGGTCGTAACGGCGCATTGACAGCACGATATGGCAGATTGGCAAACTTCCCCTAAACTCGAACTGTGGGATCAGGTAGATGGAATTGGAATTAGTCAAGGAAAACCACACAAAGCTGGCATGGTAAATAGAGGACAGGGAGACTATCCATACCCACGCAGACAAGGTCACGTTAAATTAGTGTAGGTCGACCCATCAAAATCAAAACAATACGTTACGAAGTCACCTGCTGGCCTAGCAACCATGTTTATTCTCATGCGCATGCATCGCCAGTGCGCGTGTCGCTCTGCATTGCACCATGTACTGACTTATGCATCATGAACCCCAAGAACGGAACCTGCTGCTGGTTTTTACCCGCTGGATGCGACAAAAACACAGGTGACGAGTTTGTCCCCCGACCAACTGCGAGTGGTAACCTTCTTTCTGACCGATCTCAGATGTTTTCCCACTGCCATGTAGTTCTTGCGTGCAATTGGCAAACCGTTCAACAACTTTAACTCGTCAACAATGCTTAGCTATGATTTGGATGCACTTAAAAAAAGTAATAAAATTATTTTTCAGGGGTGGCTTCGAATGGGACCAGCAACATGCCCTGCTTTTTGCCTATTTATGTAAACGCTGCATTGCGCCCTGTTATATTCGATTTTATATTTGCATTGCGCCATGTTATAGAATGATTTATGGGTAGTGTATGTACGATAGCCGAGTGTTGAATTCGTGACCAGGAACTTGGTTTTGTGACGCAGAACTTCGATGAGGATCGTAGTCTTGTGACGTCAGTTACGAGCTGAAACTTCGTCCCACCTCATCGTCATCCCTTAATTCGTTGCTGCCATTCCTGGCCTGCCCAGCCGCTGCTGAAGCCCCTCAAACTTTCCGCCACCGTCATCCTCCTCGGCTTGGATACTTCACCGTGTTCTTGTGCTCGCCGAAGCCAGGCCTGTTCTATGACCGCACTGCAGCGAATACCGCCCAAACGACTCTGTCGCTAGGACAATAGCCTTCACAAAGATCTATAACGGATGGATGTGCCCTGTGCAAGGACAGCTCGCCCGGAGCAGAATTTATGGCAACTTATTTCTTAAGTGCTGCTCTTCATATCGATCTATCGACCCCACAACTACTGGTGATGGCCAGGGGGTTCGGTTGCCTGCGTCCAATCTACCCCCACCGGCAACTGATAGCTGGCTCTAAAATACAATGGTCGACCTAGCTAATTTTGTTGCAGTCGGTACCACGACTTCACTGATACGCCGGTTATGACTGCATTGGTATGCCGGAGCTTGTGACTGCACTGATATGCCGGAGGTTATGACTGCACTGGTATGCCGGAGCTTGTGACAGCACTGATATGCCGGAGATTATGACTGTATTGGTATGCCGGAGTTTGTGACTGCACTGATACGTCGGAGGTTATGACCGCATCGGCATACCAGAGCTATTTACTGCACTGATACGTCGGAGCTTGTGACTGAACTGATACTGATAGCTGATGGAAACACCACAGAGCTAGCTGACAATAAACCAGCCGCCATAGATATCAGTGGCGACCTATCGGTTATGTTCTAATTTGCTGTTGGTGCGCAGCGTGGCTCTGGTGCAGTGAATAGGAAGCTCGGGCCACCGAACCATGCGCGGTGACTGATGTTGGTGAGCCGCCTGCTCAGAATCTATGTTTTACCAGAGCAACCTGCAGATGGATATAGTCAGAATATAGTGAACATAGTCAGCTGCATAGCAGTTCTGGTGTATATAGTCAGCTACATAGTATGACGCTACGTGCCGATATGGTTTCCAATAAAGGCAAATGAGTCCTGCGCCAGCGGGACAAAGAACATGCTAATCAGCAGGACTGTTGTGCGCCACTGCTGCAGCTGATACAGCGAATAATCAGGCTGGCAGTGCAGTGTAGCGCCTGCTGATATTACTCAGGGCTCATCCTGCTCCCCCCCCCATACTCCCTCCTCGCAACATGCCGAACTGAGGTGAGTCAAGCTGTGAGTGGGAAGGGTTGGGTGGTGTGTGTAAAACGTGACCTGGAAAGGAATGTCCAGTGACTGTTTCGTTTGTTATTCTGACAACTGTGACAATTGATTTCCATTATGCTGGTAATACGGTCCGATGTTATGTGTGGCTATAACCGACATCAAAGTATGATTACCGCTTGACGTGTGTTCCCATTTGTTTCATTAGCTTCCACATATATAGCGATGAAGTATACGCCGTTAAATTTGCTTCAACATGAGGAATCCAAACGTTATACTAACTTGCGTATCAAAGGCACGGGAACCCCCATTGCACGTTAATTTAACCAGCTAGCAGCACTATTTTCTATGGACATTCCTTTATCGCTTGGCGCAGTCTGAAAGCCGATTTTTTTCGGATAAAATGGCCGCTTTTGGTGTTTTCTCGGTACCCAGCACCAGAATATCACATAAAGACATAAAAGACATAAAAGATCAGTGCAACTATGAGCCACAAGGGCCCTTCTTGGTTGCACTTTGAACACTGGACCAGTTGCCCACCAAATCTGTCGATCAGCCCTCCCTGGAATACACAAAAACAAGCCCCCTATTCTTATAATGATTGTCTATACCGTTTTTAAAGATGTTCAGTGTGTTGCTACTGACAATGGTTCCTGGCAGCTGGTTCCAGTGTTCTACTACCCTGTTGGTGAAGAAAGACTGTCTTAACCTTGTCCTGCTGTGATTAACTTTAATTTTGAATTGATGACCTCTAATTGCATCATTTCTGTTAAATTCAAACATTTCCCTGAGATATCCCTGTTCCTGACCATGAACAAATTTAAAAACCTCGATGAGATCTCCTCTCAGCCTTCTATATCTAAGTGAAAACATATTCAATTTCTTCAATCTTTCCTCGTATGTCAGGTTGCCTGTGACACGCAGATGCAGCGCCCCGTGTTACCGCCCCTTTCTACCATCACTGCCCTGGGTCCGGCAGTTGTGCCTCTGATTCTCTGATATAGAGCGCCGTGTTACCGTCCCTTTCTACCATCACTGCCATGGGTCCGGCAGTTGTGCCTCTGATTCTCTGATATAGAGCGCCGTGTTACCGTCCCTTTCTACCATCACTGCCATGGGTCCGGCAGTTGTGCCTCTGATTCTCTGATATAGAGCCCCGTGTTACCGTCCCTTCCTACCATCACTGCCATGGGTCCGGCAGTTGTGCCTCTGATTTTCTGATATAGAGCGCCGTGTAACCGTCCCTTCCTACCATCACCTTGATACACCTAGTATTGTAGCTTAGGGAGCGCATCAAATGCATTGGTCACATAGCGCCCTTGACATACTTGTGAGGAGAGCCAACATGATGATGTAGCACACCTTTTCAATACGACAGATCGACAGATCGACAATACGACACGTCACATTGCTAAAACCGCAAAATCCGCCCACAAGAGCAAGATCATAGGTTACGTTTTAACCGGTTGCCCCATTTTTGTGTACCTGTGGTCCCCGATGGTAAGCATTTTGCATTCGTGGAGCAACATTCGGTATAACATTACTAAAATATCCCTGTTGAAGAGGACACATTTTGTTCTTACAAAACAATTTTTTGCTCGCAACCGTATCTCCCCCAATTTCGATTACACTGGATACGCCTATGATGGCATGAAGTTGACCTTCATTAGCCCACAATCTAAAGCACTATTAAATTGTGGTCCATTGGCAGTAATTGAACCCGAATATAAAACGAATTATAAGACCTATTGGAAAACAAATATTGATATTATTACCTCCTTGTTTGCCTCCTGCATTCACCGTTTTCAAAATGTCAAAGTTACTTTTTATTGAAATGTAGTTAGTGATGCAAACTTTCTAACGACATTTGTTTTTAACTAAAAATTCATCCATCAGTTATCGAGATATCAGGGAAGAGGCGAATAAGCCCCCTCCCCATCAACAATCAAATGACTTGTCATGCCTGACACAATTGGGCCAAGGTTCTCCACTGAATAGTTAGAAGACCCATATCTTAAGCGATCGCTTTCTGAAAAGAAAACTATTGATTTGTTTGAGGTGGCTTTTCATCTTTCTTTGAGGATGGTGTGATGGTGTCTTTGTGCAGAAGATGGTGATGTCGCTGGCAGTGTTACGTGTGTCCTGACCAGTACGATTTAAAAGCTTGCTAAATATGTTTCGCGAGATTGTGTTGAAAACAATGTTGCTGTGCCCGTTGTTCACCAACACTCTTCGCAACTTAAGATGCACGCTCAACCAGGTGGAGCAGTGCGCAATAGCTCGTCGGATGCATGACCTAATTACACTACGTTTATGATCATCGGTGTAGTCACCGGCGTCCTTCATGCATCGACATAGGTGGTTTCATATACACATCGGTCAAAAACGAATCGCTGTCAACATCGCCAAGGAGATATGCTGTGACATTAAGCTACTTGGTGAAGCTAATGACTGACTCGGCTTCTAGCATCATCTTCAGTACGTTCAGTTCGTCCATGCTGTTCACGCCAAGAACGATGTCGTCGATGAAGCGGTAGTACATGTTCAGCTTAGCATCAACCTGCATCAGAACGCTACCCCCCCCCCACATAACACATAAAAGCTTGCGTAAACAGCACTCCTGGAGGCGAGCCCATCTCGATGCCGGGCTCGCCACCTTGTTGCATCCTATCGATTTCTGGACCATAACCAATGAAGTGTCTATGTAGATAGATATGAAGTATTGCAGATGCTACGTCCATATAAATGCACACACATCAACAAATAACAAACATCCAACACACTTATTCAGTTTGCATGTGCTGGGTGCATAATGTACAGCTATGCTGCCCAGTGTCGCTTCATACCGGATGCATATTTCAAACTGAAATTGTCGGATGTAATCACCGGATTGCTACAAGCAGTTACCAGCTGTGTAAATCCATGGAGTATTTTACGAATCACAGCTGAGCAATGAGGAACGTTCAAATTTTACTCTCACGTCACTTTGGCTGGCATACTTTGAATAACCATGAAATATTTTGCACACAATGTGATATCAAAGTATGAAATTTTGCATTATGCGCTTGGAATATTTACACCACATATGGGCAGTACATATAAATGTATACAACGATTTAAATAATTGCGTTTTAACCGGGGGTAAACACATGAAATCGCCTCATGACACACGTTGTATTGCCGATGTATCTCTTTGCACTGTCTTTTAATATCAAAACCATCCGACCTATTACATTATGTTACAAGACACATATATCACACTTGCAACCTGACAAAGTGAGGCGCTAGCACCGCCACAGGTGACATTTAGCCACTGACATGGGCAACATTCAGTCACTGTCAGGTGAGATGCAGCCACTGCCTCAGGTGACATTCGGTCACTGACACGAGTGACATTCAATCACTTTCAGGTGAGATTTAGCCACTGATGCGGGTGACATTCAGCCACTGTCACAGGTGACATTCAGGCACTGTCATTGAGATTCAGCCACTGACACGGGTGACATTTAGTCACTGTCACAGGGAGATTCAGCCACTGACAAGGGTGATATTCATTCACTGTCATTGAGATTCAGCCACTTGACACGGGTAACATTCAGCCACTGATATTAAGATTCAGTTACTGACACGGGTGACATTTAGCCACTGTCATTGGGATTCAGCCACTGACACGGGTGACATTTAGTAACTCTCACAGGTGAGATTCAGCCACTGTCAGGTGAGGCTCAGGCTGGGAAAGTGGCTTGGGGGCGTCCGTTGACCAACTCTCATAGGATGAGAATATTCTCACACATGAAAGAATGGCCGAGAAGTTGTGATTTTGTCAAAAAATGAAACCAAAAATCCCTCGCACATCAAAAACTATTTAGAAATGTCACTGGTAAAAACTTCCAACCCCATCAAATCTGAATCCGCCGCCACTGGTTCCGGCACTTCAACAGTTGAGTTCTAGCACTATCACAGGTGAGATTCGGACACCATCTCAGGTGAGGTTCGGGTGAGGTTCGGGCACTATGACGGGTAAGGTTCGGACACTATGACGTGTGAGGCTCGGGCACTGCTACGGTTCAGGTCAGGACATTGTGATGGGTGACGTTCGGGAAATGTTCCAGGTGAGGTTCAGGCACAATGATGGGTGAGATTCGGGTGATATTGCAAGTTAAGTTCGGGCACCATTCCGGGTGAAGTTCGGGCACCATTCCGGGTGACGTTCGGGCACCATTCCGGGTGAAGTTCGGGCACCATTCCGGGTGAAGTTCGGGCACCATTCCGGGTGAAGTTCGGGCACCATTCCGGGTGAGGTTCGGGCACTCTGACGGCTGAGGTTCAAACACCATGACTGTTGAGGTTTGGGCACTGCGACGGCTGAGATTCCGAATACCATCATGTTACATGAAGCGGCTGTTTACGAGATATTAGCAGCTGATACAGTTACCGTAATGTTATAACCAATACAGGACGGAACTGACCAACAGGGTGCAGTTTGTTGTCAACGGGTACGCTGCATCCGCTACAAGTACTTTACTCTTGCTGTCGATGGTTTCTATGTTGCGGTTGTCGCCTTGCCATACCGTGGAGGGAATAATGAAATGTATGGCACATGTTTTCTAGTCTAATCATGCAACTTATGTAGCAATAGACACGTCACTGGAATAGTAGCACAACCAAAGCGTGAAAGTGGCACACTCAAACACACAAGCGTAGGTCCCGTGCCAAGCTTATTCAGTCACATAAGCTGGTGATTATTTCTTACCGCCGACGACGACTGTAAAGCGCATGGAATAAGATGAGGATTTCGTGAACCACTTGTACAATTGGGGCATGCTTAGACATCAAATTCCGAGCTGGGCATTCCTAGACAAATCAGCCCAGTTTCGAAATTATTACATATCGAATGATTGTAAAATCGTTGACATCGTAGCTTAATAATCTGAAGCTGCCTGTGTAAGTCACCACGATAGTATGAAGAGTCCCCGAATTCGTACCCGAGAACGCTGACTACTCAGGCAATAATTAGCCACCTACAAGCGTGACAGATATGAATAATTCTTGACAATGAAAAAGCACGAATATTCCCTGGCGGGTTGTGAAATCCCGTGGCTATGCTGACCGGAGCCCACTGCTCTGAGTCAACAACCCAATCATATAATTCCAGCTCAGGGCATTGTTCTAGCCGATAGCATGCGGTGCGTTAATCGACACGACCCCGGCAGCCGAGACCCTCTCCCTGCATTCGCCGGCTGGCAGGTCGGGTCACACAGTGAGCCACCTGTTGGGCTTGAACTGACGCTCCGGCACAATCGGTGTCTGCGAGTCGGTGCTGTCGTCACGAAACTACCTGGGACAAGCTTCTCGTAATTACCTGGGACTTGTAGGCCTCCCGTAACTAATATGGTATTTGTAGTCACGTTCCGTACTACAGATGTTGAACACCGATGTTGAACACATGTTGAACACCGTAAGAGTCACCCACTCTGGCAAGGGACAACCCGAATTCTTGCTGGAGTGACATTATGGTCCAGGGTCCCACTGCTAAGCAGAACTTGTCGCGTGAACCATGGCCCCACCACCTGATCCGTGAATTCCAGCTTAATTGCAGAATTTTGACTGAGAGACTGAAACCGAGAGTTTAGCGTACCGTCAATGCACTGACACGGTTGCTCGAGTAGCTCGTCTCCGGCCTTATCGGACCAATTGCCAACTGACCCTCCCAGGTATATATATATATATATATATATATATATATATCTATATATCATCCTTATATTACCCGGTTTTCTAGCCATATAAAAACTTTATGAATTGGCAAAGAAATTCGGTGACCACCTTTAGCTGATACCAATTATATGCTTTCTGGGCGAAGCTGGGATATTTTTACATCCAGAAGTGCAGCCGAGTATCGGGAAGGGGAGGAGTACAGGGTAGTTGTCCTTCCCTTGAGGCCATATCTTTTCTTCTTCAATTGCACTGCCCATGATCAAATCTTACCCCCTGATGTTGGTTTACCTTGCTTTGCAAAATATCTGCTGACTTCGCGCCGTTTGAGATATACTTACATTTTTCTGACGCTTATGGGAGCTATTTAGGTACATCATAGGCATGCCATAAATGCCCTTGATAATATCAAACTGTGATTGTTTCTATTGCAGGAACCTGGAAAGATGGCCCTGTCACACCGTTTGCCATCATATGCCGTTTGCAACCAGGATTATGATCAAATTTCAGGTCTTGTTCTTCGCATTATATATAAAATAGGTTAAAAAGATGACGTTGAAATTCGGATTGAGCAAGCGTTGTGAAAAGGCTCACTGTCGCTGCGCACGTATCTGCTCATAATGACGGTGACTGACATAGAGGCCAACAGAAAGAGTATCAGGTTGCATACGCCACTGTTCTAAGAAGCGGTAACTGAGCAACAACCATAGAAATCAACAGCGAGATACCTCTGTTGTGCAAAAATATAATCCGAGCACACATACTTTGTACAATTGGTTGAATACACAGGCTCACAGGCCCTTCATGCATACGAAAGAAGATGCAATGTTTTACAAGCTAGTAGAGAGGACATAGAAGAGTCTGGCGATTTTACGGTGTATACGACCGATAAAAATTAAACCGTCACTGCTTCCGCAGTTGTCGCTCTTGTTTGTTAATTGCAAGTTAATAATTCCAGCACGTAGTGGGCTTGAAAACTGATACGTTTTAGTCAGAAGTAAAGGGTGCGCCGGGGCCCGAAAAAATCGCGCCTGGGCCAGACAAATCACACTGGGGCCATAGCAATCGTACTGGGGATCCAAACATTTACATGAGTGCTCCAAAAAAATGCGTGTCGTGGGCGCAAAATAAACACAGTGGGTCCCCGAATATCCGCTCCGGGGCCTGTAAAGTCGCAGGACCACGAAACGGTATCAGCAGCCACAAAAAAATGGCGTCGGGACACAGATAAACACAGCGGTGCCCTAAAACACACCGGAAGCCCGAAGACGTAACGTAGTCCTTCAAAACACACCGGATCCCGCACAAACGTGATAGTGCTTGATGCTTCGTGCCTCTACATAAACACATCGAGAGCCCTCGAAAGCGCATCGGAGGCCATTAAAGCACACCGAGACCACAAATACAGCACGATGACCTTTCAAACAGGCCGAAGCCCGCAAAAAAATACGATGTGGTCACAGTGTCGTGTCCCTTTGTCACACCCAAGGTAGTGACAAAGGGGGAAATTGATCCTCTAAGAAGTGACGGGCCAGAAATACTCGCCCCGGGGTTCGGAAAAGTTGCGCCGAGCCCCATCAAAATTATGCTGGGACTCCAAAGAAATCGGTCGGTACCCGAAAAATCCCACCCTGACTCGGAAACATAAAGAAGGCGCTCCGAACAATTAAGAAGGAACCCTGAAAAATCAACTCAGTTCTGCAAAATCGCTATGGAGCCCAAAAACCGCGCCAGGGGTACCAAAGCCACCAAATAATGGATTGTCCACAAAAAAGACGTTCGGAGCCCCAAGGAACGCGCCGGGAACGCTAAAATCGAACCGGCGACCCGAAAGATCGCACCGGAACCCGAAAAAGCGATCCGGGCTAAGACAGAATTTCAGAAGAGGTCCCGAAAATCGCGTAGTACCCAGAAATCCCGCGTCGAAGCCCCGACAACTCGCATTATGGCCCCGAAAGCTGGCTCCTGGGCCAGAAAATCGCGCAGGGGCCCCAGAGGCATCACACTGGGGCCCCAGAGATTCCCATCGATGGCCCAAATTAATACATCGAAGCACAAAAAATTACAACGGGATCCGACAAAAACCAAAACGACGTCCTCAAAAATAAGCAGGGACCCCGTAACACAAATGCCCGGGCCCGGAACATCGCCCTGGAGCCCCAAAACCATGCTGAAGTTCCCCAAAGTAGAATAAGGTCCAGCAAAAAAACGTGCATGGGCCTGAAAAACCGAGCTGGGGAACAAAAATGTGGCACCGAGTGCCCTAAAAATCACGCGAGGAAGGGGATATTGACCAGGGCTCCAAAACATTTAACAGAGGTCCCGATAAATCGCGTTGAGCTAAAAAAAAAACGTTTCGTGGCCCGGAGCCTCGCGCTTGAACTCGAAAAATCGCGCCGGCACCATGAACATCACGCTGGGTCCCAAACAAGCAAAGCATGCCGGGAGGCCGAAGACGTATCTAGATCCTAAAAAAATGCGCCAAGTCTTGCGAAAAGCGACAGGGCCTTAACGTATGCGCGGGGGCCCTACGTAACCACGCCAGGAGCCCTCCAAAACACACCGGAGGTCCTCAATACGCGCCAGAGCCCTCAAAGCACACCACAAGCGCGTCGTGGCCCTAACACAATGCTCTCGAGCTCCAAAGCATATCAGTAGACAAAAAATACAACAAAATGAGCCTAAAAAGAGCACACAAAAACGGCGCCACTGTTCGGTATCCAATCTGGGAGCATATTTAAACAAAAAGATAGGGTGCATCAGAGCTCAAAATATCTGGATTTCTTTTCCACTAGAAAATGTAGAAAGAAGAAAAATAATATTCGGATTGAATTCATCTAGTCTTCCCAGCTAGCCCCTATAAGAAGCATTCCGTGATGCCAAATATGGCACCAGACCATCGTATAGCAACAATTACAAAACAAACGCAGGGGGCCTGGCAGAAACCGCAAAATCGCACGAAGCATGGCGAATGTTTCTATTGCGCAAGACGGGTGTTCACGTACACGTACGTTGACATGGTAGCGACCGGGCACAAAAGACTGAGATGCGTGAAATTGGGAAATTTTACATTTCCAAGGTGATTTGTACAGGTCTAATTTGAGCAGTGTGAGCAGACTTCTGAATGAATACCAGGAAAAAAAAACTTTGAACAGGGAGAGGGGTTCAAATTTGGCGACAAACATATGATGGTAGTACGTTGGACCTCTTCCACAGGAGAATTTAGTTATCGGTGATTATTTTACTGTAAAAAATGAAAGGGGCCCTTTCGTGACATGATAATCGAAATCCGGTGACTTTTTAAAATGAGGGTTGGTGGCCCTTTCTAAATCCGTTTTTCTTCTCCCGAACGCAAGTTCATGGTACGCCACTGTGTCATGGGCATGGGCAATGGTGGGGAAGAGGCAAAATAAATTATACCCTAAAAGACATTTCTGACCCGCCTCTCGCTCAGCATTTCGTTTGCGCACATTTGGTATAATTCAAAATATTTCATTGAGACAGCCAACCGCCCTCCGGCCTTCTTTGGCGGCAGATGTCAGCAGCTTCAACCGTATTCCTACCGTATGATCGCTACAAATTATGGGATTCCCAGCGGATTAAGTGACCTTGAAACCACGATGATCCGCGGTGCACTAGGCCGCGCGCACTCAGAGCGAGTGCGTATCATAGCTTCCAAAGTTAATAACTTCCAACGTTCATAATTTCAAAATTGGAAGTTAACTTCCAAAAATTGGAAGTGATCTTCCAAAGCAGCCGGATAGGAGCCGTTCATGTTTTCCAACGTTTATAGTTTCCAATTTGGGAGTTCAATTCCAAAAATTGGAAGTGAATTTTCAAAGTAGATAGGAACCTAGCCTGGCCTAACCTAACCTAGCCTAACCTAACCTTCCAACTTTTGGAAGTTACGTCCAAATTTGAAGGTAGCTTCCAAGTTTTGAAACTTAACTTTCAATTTGGAAGCCAACTTCCAATTTAGAAATTATGAACGATGGAGGTTATGAACTTTGGAAGATATGACCCCCGCTCTCTCAGAGCACAGTAATTCGCTGAGCCAAACGCCAAACCAGAGCGGCGTATCAATTTTCGGCAGCCGCCTCATGCGCGACTGCTAAAAGCCTGATATGATTGCCCGACTTCTGAGTGTGTAAGTGAATGTGGAGTTGTCGTAAAATCGTTACTGGTAACATGCAGCCGACCCGGCCGCGCAGTTGGGTCTTCGGAGTTAGGTATCGTATTTATAGATTGTGTGGTTGTTTTTCATTCGTATGCAGTTTAATGCAAATCATTTTGTGCCACCCGCCAACCGCACCCATATTCCCTGGAAATCCCACTCTAAGTTTGTTTAGGATGTCCATTTATGCTAAGTGCATATGTATTGGTAGATATATATTAAAATATGTGTATATATGGTATAGTATAGTGTTATAGTCAAGCAGATATCAGGTATCAGCACTTCGCAATGCTACCACTGGAAATGGCTTAAGCCAACCACCGAATTAGTGGAGGGGGGAGGAAGGATGGTGCAAAATTTACAAGCCCGACAACATATTGAAGAGAGACAGATCATTCAGAGGCAATGGGAACATTTGCTTATAAACATTTACCGACAAGTTCGAAAGCATATCTTACAGTTGATGCCATCTGAAAGTTATATGGCACAGCACATGCAAAAAGAATCGTTGCGTCTTACCATATGTTCCTCGTTGATGTCTTGTATATCCCGTACTTTTAGGTTCAGTGACACTTTCAACGGCTGACCTGGAACACACAGTATTGACCTGGTCAAAAAATTGGCAAGAACTTTGATAGTGAAAAAAATGGCATAACAAAATTGACGCTTTGACATGAAAAAAGATAGTGAGAATATTACTCAGTAGCTTTCTGGTATTACCTATGGTTTTTAGCGCTGTATTCTTCTGGAATTGACATCCTGTAATTGTAAGGAACACGTTGTGTACTACCAACCGGACCAAGTCTCGGGAATGTTGTCCACATTAATTTGATTCACTTCAAGCATATCGCTGAACAGCCCTTCATATAAGAGAACATTGGACGGGTTCAGAGTCGGTGTGACAGATGGGAGCTGCTCAGTGCAGTGCATTGTGGTCAAGCCAAGTCAGCGCTGTGTGCGCCCTATGGGGTGTATTCATCGATCTAAGGATTCCTTGCTCAGTAAAGTTGGTAAATGACTGGTGTATGACTACAAATTAGGCCATGAAGCCGCATCATGCCCTACTGCTGACAATGGTAACATCCATATATCAACACCAGTTGCAGGGGTGCGAGAAACTGGAAGGGGGGGGAAGGGAGCAGCTCCCCTCAGGTTAAATTTCGACTGAACTTTGACTAAACTTTGAGACTTATGTACGATAGTGCATGCGTAGAGCTTGAAATGATGACGATACATGATGAAATTATCATTTATTTGCACTATGGTTGAAAGTTTTCCCCGTGCAGCTCTTACTGTGGTTGAACACACTATCATGCATGTCACTACTTAGCACAATATTAATTTCCCTGTTGCACTTATGGCCATTTGGTCACTAACCTTCTAGCTGAATGAATAAATGTCTCCCTAGCTACACAAGCTGCTTCATCTTTGGCATATGGACAGCGGTGTACCGTGCGGGCATAATGTGGGTACATGTCTGGAGATCCTGGGTGGGTCGCGGGTCCCGGAGCCCCCTGGTTTGGTACCCTGCTAATGTTAAGTTATGCTTTTCCGTAATCAATCTGAAATATGTCCTGAAAATAAGGACGCAGACCCCTCTGGCTTGGTGAGAGATCTCCAGCCATGGATGGATATGTAAGCAAACTGAAACTGGTGGGAATGGAGCGGAGTAAGGAGGATGTTTATGAAATTTGTATTCGTCTTTTTTCCTGTCAGGGTTAGCTATGTCGAATCTTCGGAACATAGCCACGTTCGGCCATCCATGAACCCATTCAATCTAGCCGACTAAAGGCACGCACTCGCTGTCCTGCATAATTTAACTCAGCAGACAGTTGCGAATGTTTATCCGACCTATATTTCCGCCAGCACAACATCGTGTAAGTTGTGCAACGGTCGCTGCGAACGGAGCCAAAGCATCACTGTCACAGTTGACTAACTCGGTGCCCCAGCCCACAAGTCATGTAGCTGGAGTGCGCTGGAAATCGGTTTTCGGATTCTTGAAGCGATAGCGTCGCACAAAATCATTTTACAGCTGTGTGTACGGCAATAACAGTCGTCTGCCCCGACTTCCAACGCACCAACTTCAACGGATCGCTGTAGGAGGTTGTTTGTATTGGAAGCGCTGAACCTTGAAACGTTGCTAAGCAACCAAAGCAGCAGTTGCGTGTACATGTAGTCACGGAAAATCGGTCGAATTATTTTCTGCTGTGTGCATCTGGCACGAATGTCACGTGGAGCCATGACCTGGATGAATGTCAACACTAAGCATGACTAAACCTATGTGATCCTGTGTTACATCTACTGCAGTTTGATTCTGTTTAAAGATCCGCCAGTTGACTACATAAAATATGTGTTGAATAAGTGCCCCATCCTACATTTTATCAAAATTGTTCTGGTTTGCTAGACTTATATGCGCTCTTTAAGCAACGTGTACACTAACGGGGTGCAAAGTCCATCAACAAGTCCAAAAATACTTTATGGCGTTTGTTCTTTCGCAAACCAAGAACACGTCTTCATGAATTTATATGTCCTCTTAACTTTGAAATACCGCCAGTATTGAACACTAACTCCTCGTATTTCAAGTTTTCGAAAACTTGTGCGATGTTAAATTAAGCTGAAGATGATTATATTAAGCTGAAGATGATTATAATTTATGTCCGCCCACATAGAAAGTCATCATGACACACAATGGAACACTGGAATGAAATATACTTCATCTTCAAAAACCGACCTTCACACGACAGGTCGGACACCAAGCTGGAAGATCATTTTCACGAATATGCTGAAAGTGTTGCGCATTTCAAGGAGGTACAGGAAGTGCACATCCTATGTTGCTCTGTGGTTGGAAGCAAGGCTATAGATCAGGTAGAGTACTCCGTTTCCAAAATAGGGAGACGCTGGAAGATAGCAGCAACTACTCCTTGTGACGGACATGGAGGACAAGCAAGGCCGGTGAGAGATATGAGATGATATGTGCGAGAGCGTGCTAATCGCTTGCCAGTTTTCTTTTTTGATGCTGGCATCGTGTTGATAATAGCATAAGATATGCAGGCTAGAGCTATGCTGTGCAGAAATAAATGCTGCCTTATACGAAGAGCTTTGAGGAACTCGTTATTGAAAGCAGCTTAAAGTTGGCGAAGGTAGTACCATATATGAATTACTAACCATGGATTTTGTTATCTGTGCCTTGTTGTCGACTGCATCCAACGGTGGCTTGTGCCCAATCTTTTGCTTCCTAGACTTAGTACAGGGAACCAGAGGCGAATCTAGGGCAGCTATGAAGTCATAGCCCCTGTCCGAAGCAACCAGCTGTGGGAAGGGAGTCTAAACGTAAGATTCTGGGTGGCGTTTCCATTCAGTTGGGAGGGTTTGAGCTCCTGCCCAGCTTTGATCAGTTGAAACATGGAGCCTACGGGCGTTGACTGGAAAGAATGACGCAAAAACCTTAGAGACCCCCCCCAACTTTTACAAGGTTATCTGGCTATGGGCAGGATCATCATCTCCACACCGAAAAGTTGTGAATTTGAGTTTCAACAATCGCCGCGACCAATCCAATTTAACAATCGTCCGCGACCAATCGGCGTGAGAGATTGGTGAGGCCATCTGACCAAGGAGTTGGTGCGCCGTAAAAACGAATGACCAGCCAACCAGCCGACCGTTAGAAGCCCCGGCTGAGTTGTTGAGCTGGGACGAAGGTGCCCTTGCACCACTGGCTTCTCCTGCTACAAAACTTTCATTAACGATAGTGACATGCTTTTCCAAAGCTTGCAATCTAACTCATCATTCACCGCCTAAATGTTGAGGGACGAGTTTTTTGGTCGATTCTGTCCATGCATCATCTATTGGCGTATTGTTAGATATCGAATATGTTGAAGGGACGTCCACTGCACCCACCCCGCCCGTGGCGGAGTCCATCATCATTCACACTCTTCCCATGGGTGAACACAGAAAATGGGCGCGTGAGCACTAAGCTCTATGTAGCTCTCTGGTCGGAGAAAGACAGTCCCCGGGTCCGAAAACGACGAGACATTGAGAAAACCCAACTGCACTCCCGTCGTGAGTTTTTCAATTGAAATCCCTCCCCTCCCTTGAAGGCGTACGTCCCGTCATCAAAGAAGAAAGAAGCAAAATAAGTATTTTTGGTGTAATATTTGCTCACCGTGATTGGGTCGGAATGCTCTACTTCCCTTAAAATTTGTCCCGATCAGTGACGCAGCTGAGAGGAAATTGCGCACGTAGGACGCCTCGGCTAAGTCAAAATATCTGGGTCCCTCATCAACATTCTGTTTTTGTTCCCCTCCCAAATGACATAATTAGTCCATCACATGGAATTACCATCTCCAATTAACTTTATTGAGTGTGGGGCTGGCAAACTGGTGCAGAACAGACCCTGTTGGCACAGTTGGTGACTTATTTTCAAGGCTATGTTGATGCCACAATTTTTAATGACAACTTGCGCTGATGAATGTTTGAGATGACAGCTTGCGCTGAAGTTCTTCATTCGACCTTACTGCTTTCATTCAATAGGCTGGCGTAATTCCAGGATGATTGCTAAAAGCGGCGCTGGAAGGGCGCCACCCAGGTTACAAACCATGGTGCCCACTCGGTGTCTGTCCCACCCATGTCATAAACCATGGCGACCAGTCGGTGTCTGTCCCACCCAGGTCACAAACCATGGTGACCAGTCGGTGTCTGTCCCACCCAGGTCACAAACCATGGTGACCAGTCGGTGTCTGTCCCACCCAGGTCACAAACCATGGTGCCCACTCGGTGTCTGTCCCACCCATGTCATAAACCATGGCGACCAGTCGGTGTCTGTCCCACCCATGTCACAAACCATGGTGACCAGTCGGTGTCTGTCCCACCCATGTCACAAACCATGGTGACCAGTCGGTGTCTGTCCCACCCAGGTCACAAACCATGGTGCCCACTCGGTGTCTGTCCCACCCAGCTCACAAACCATGGTGACCAGTCGGTGTCTGTCCCACCCATGTCACAAACCATGGTGACCAGTCGGTGTCTGTCCCACCCATGTCGCAAGCCATGGTGCCCACTCGGTGTCTGTCCCACCCAGGTCACAAACCATGGTGACCAGTCGGTGTCTGTCCCACCCATGTCACAAACCATGGTGACCAGTCGGTGTCTTTCCCACCCATGTCACAAACCATGGTGACCAGTCGGTGTCTGTCCCACCCATATCATAAACCATGGTGACCAGTCGGTGTCTTTCCCACCCATGTCACAAACCATGGTGACCAGTCGGTGTCTGTCCCACCCATGTCACAAACCATGGTGACCAGTCGGTGTTTGTCCCACTCAACCATGGTGACCAGTCGGGTCTCCCACCCATGTCACAAACCATGGTGCCCACTCGGTGTCTGTCCCACCCAGGTCACAAACCATGGTGACCAGTCGGTGTCTGTCCCACCCATGTCACAAACCATGGTGACCAGTCGGTGTCTGTCCCACCCATGTCGCAAACCATGGTGACCAGTCGGTGTCTGTCCCACCCAGGTTACAAACCATGGTGCCCACTCGGTGTCTGTCCCACACATGTCACAAACCATGGTGCCCACTCGGTGTCTGTCCCACCCAGGTCACACGCTATGGTGACCAGTCGGTGTCTGTCCCACCCATGTCACAAACCATGGTGACCAGTCGGTGTCTGTCCCACCCAGGTCACAAACCATGGTGACCAGTCGGTGTCTGTCCCACCCAGGTCACAAACCATGGTGACCAGTCGGTGTCTGTCCCACCCAGGTTACAAACCATGGTGGCCAGTCGGTGTCTGTCCCACCCAGGTTACAAACCATGGTGACCAGTGGGTGTATGTCCCACCCAGGTTACAAACCATGGTGCCCACTCGGTGTCTGTCCCACACATGTCACAAACCATGGTGCCCACTCGGTGTCTGTCCCACCCAGGTCACACGCCATGGTGACCAGTCGGTGTCTGTCTTCCAGCTCCTTCCCAGGCTGGCCAACTTTGTGCCCTGTCTCGTCTGAGTTAAACAGCAGGAGTGCATGGGTCTGACTTGAAGGAAATAAATGTTGTCCTAGATTAATTCACCAGCCATCCCCAGTACCACAAAATATAGGAATTCTATGAATTATAGGGATGAAAATGGAATCGACGCTCTGGCCTGGCCCAACGGCATCATCTGTGTTGTTGTTTTAGCTGAGCACAAATGATCAGTTAGCAATCTCCGATTTTGACCTATTGGGATGATGATATCGCCTGCCGAACCTTACCTTTTCGTGTCATATCTAAAACAGTAGCGTAACCAAGGGGGCGAAGGGGCAGCCCCCCTCCCCCCGGAAGGTCGGAGGATGCCATCTACGCGGCCGCCTTGAGGGGCCCGCAAGGGTCCCTCAAGGCGTCGGTGCAGGGGGCCCACAAGGACCCCCTGTGCCGGCGTGGGGAATGTATGTGTGTGTCTTATGAATATATGGCCCGTTCGAAAATATATTGACCGAAATCCGAGGAGATTCAGAAAAGTGTTTGGGACTCGGTGGTAGAAGAGGGAGCCCTCCTCAGACACCATCTGGTGTCAACCTGAACACCTTTATCTATTGGACACCATGGCTACCGTGGACACCTTTTATCTATTGGTTGTCTTTATACACCCTTTATATATTGGTTACCTTTGTACATATTTATCTATTGGATACGGTGGATATCGTGGATGCCTTTTATCTATTGGATACCGTGGATACCATGGCCACCTTTTATCTATTAGATACCATGGCAACCGTGGACACCTTTTATCTGTTGGATGCCGTGGATTTCGTGGAGACGTTTTATCTATTGGCTTCCTGTGTACACCTTTATCTATTGGATACCGCAGATACCGTGGATACCTGTACGTATTCCACATTAAACAGGCATTACCAGGCTGGGAAACATGAAGCCAACGTACACTGCAACAGTCGTTCAACCTCATAGTTTGGGGATTCAAACATCAATCTTCAAGCCATACGCCCTTCATCCATATATGCTATGTCCTATATATGCATATATCCATCCATGAGATGTCCTCTTCGCGAAGCCAAAATTCACCTCTGATTATAGCATGCGTGCATAAAACCAATGTTCGGTAGCGTTTCAAAGCTTATCGGAAGGCTGAATACTGTAATATGTTCATGATTGCTGCCTTTTAACATAAATGCAATATATATGTATATGTATATATTTAAATATATATGTATATATATATATATATATATATATATATATATATATATATATATATATATACATATATATACATGTGTGTGTGTGTGTGTGTATATTATATATATATATATATATATATATATATATATATAGGTGTACCGGTGTTCTACGAACATTTTGGGAAAGAACGGTGTGTTTTTTTCATCGAAAATACGGCTGCGATTGTGGGTTTGTTCACTTTTTGGTTTTAACCTCCAGGAATGCTCACATGTATTCACCCGATCACATTGAGCCAGATAGCAACGCGAAAACTGGGAGAAATGTAATATGCTTGGGTGCAATGGGGCCTCCGATGCGCTGAACGATTATCATTTTGTTTTCCGTTTAGCGACGTACGAGCACCCTCAGATGTACGTGCTTCCATACGGTCCGATTCCATTAGCTGGCTTCCGCCCTGCCGTCATGGCACACTTTCCATTTATAAAAGCCAGTCTATTCCAAAATGCCAGTCTAATCAAGGATCCCTCATCATGATGCAGCTGATAAACGGTAATATTCAGGAAATGAAACTCACCCTGGTACCAGACCGTTGTCAATTCGAAAATTCATGGTGCATGGCGGTGGCGGCGGGTCCGCCGAGCCACCATTCGCCGCGAACAATTCCGTCAACATGCCCGCTGATGATTGAGACACAGCCAGACCCACTACATTTTACGACCTTGTTGCTTTGTTCCCAACTGAGTATTTGACCTAATCACTTTGATTTGGTGATACTAGATGGCACAAAGATGACTGGTAGACCCATTAACCTAAGCTGGTTATTGCACCTGTTCGTTAGTCTGCTGATGTAAGCTGACGGGTCACTACCTCAGCCTCCCTCCCCCACTCCCGACTAATAACTGATCAAACCCCCGCTGGGGTGAAGAGTCGAGTCAGGTTTCTTAAGCTGGGTACGCTCCGCTTTGACTTGGTGAAACGTTTATCCTATCCTGGATATTGGGTGAAGGAATATTAAATTTGCTGCGCTGGAGCCACTTTTAAGTCGATTCCTCCCATGTTGCGCCATCAGACTAATGATTCTGTATTCCTAAAAGTGAGAACAGACCCGCCACTTCATTGTCCTTACACATATGCCAGTGCATACACACCCGTGCACACAATCAACTCTTCCCATGAGGTGGTAGCCAGAGTAAACTACGTATGTTTTTACGTCTGTATGTCGAAATAGTCCATTAGAACAGCTGCCGAGCAAATATCGGACCAGGTACTCAAAATATATGGGCTTATTTTCAGTTTTTGGGCGTCGCAAAAGAGTTCAAGCGCTTTCCTGTCGCATTTAAATTGCCACTAGGTGAATTCAAGACTTACCGACGACAGAAAAGTGAACGTTGCATTCTGCGAGACTTCCCATCAGTTCGAATGCATATGTGTGTATATATATATATATATATATATATATATATATATATATATATATATATATATATATATATATATATATATGTGTGTATATATATTTAATTTTGTATATATATATATATATATATTAATATACTTATAAGCGAAATATGTATACGTGAACACAATATAAATATCGCAGCAGAAAATAAACCAACAAACACAAACATGTTGACCTTGTCCATAGGCAGAGAATCCTGGCCTGGTACGGATTGAAAGAGGTGACCAAGGACATCATCGAACATACCTGTAGCAAGAATAGAAGTGATCTTACAGAGATGGGAGTAAAGGCGATGCAAGTTTTTTCAGGACAGAAATATAACCATACATCCAGCGGATAATGGTTTCGGAACAGCATCATGAATACCGATCAGCACAAAACAGGAATTCATCAGACATTTCCAGACGTGCATGGTCTCCGGCACTGGGTGGTATGTGAAGAATAAATTCCTCATCGTTAGATTGGAGGGCACTATACCCCCAACAATTTGCATCCATCTTGCAAAACAAGACAATCTTGGCAATAAATCTGCACAAAACGCCATGGTTTATACTGGACGAGCTAGTAACATATTCATCTTCGCGTTCGAATTGGTATTTGGTTCTCAGATAACCACAACCTCTAACCTGCCAGATTCGCTACAACATTGGCACTTCGGTATTTCTCGACGAAGTGGTCATCATGCACACAATGCTGGGCGGGGGTTCATAAAGAGCCTAGGTATTCGCGATGAATTGCCATTTGAGTAATTTTAAGCAAAATAGTAACTTGTTTCTTAGTATCTACGAAGTATTTAAAAAGGACAAATTTGTGTTGTAGTAGTGAACCTGTGTGAAGTATTGTGAACCTGCGTGATATACAAGCTGTGTATCTTGTTGTTCGATGACTCCCCTTGGTCCGAAATATAGATATTTGCAAAACTGTTCGACATACACAGTCTTACCGAATGCATTGAAAAGTGTACTTGATATGATGCAAAATTACATTAATCAGCTCCTGACATATCGTCGTAGTCGAGCAATTAATACACGATACACACAGCCTTGTTTATTCCATGACCGTTATATTAATGATGAGATCCGAAAATACGATATTGGTGGCAAAATACTTGATGTTTCGGTATTAGGCCACTATTAGACGTAATATGAAAACAGCCTTCAATCCTACTCACTTGCTTGTGTATCTTCTTAGTTCTCCTATTGCCATAGTAGGCGATCATGACAGAGCTAAACTTTGGAGACAAGCCTCGCCATGTGCCTTTGATTAAGAATATGATCCGTCCTCGAATTTGGTTTAGCTTTTGATGTAGCGTTGTAAAATTGACCAAGACATTCACGCTCTTGTGAAGCGCATCGAAACGTCGGTAAGGAGTGAACTCAGGAGAAGTGGCACGACACTCTGTTTTATTTCAGTTAAGTTACCATACTTAAATACAAAGGTGCTGAGCAATGCGCCATAGAGTTCCAGATGGAGGGCAACTACAGCTCAGCCAAGGGATACTATTTCATTTTGGCAGTGCATCCCCCAATGAACAACTTGTGTATGAGTCGATTCATGTCGACCCAATGTAATCCTGCACACTACGTGTCAAGTGTTCATACACCCATAGCGATAAATGCCAGGTAATACTGGAATATGGGCCTTCCGCCCTGACGAAGAGCTGGGAAGGAATTTTCCGGAATATTCCAAGTTCCGAATTAGCATGACTTCAAAGGGCTTCACGTTTGAGATAAATGGTTATCCGAAAATGGTCACGTTCGGAATCCCGTGGTATTTACTGTTGCAACATGGTAGAGTATTGCAGTATGGCCCCAGCCCACAAAGTCGATGGCCCTCCGCGTGATCTCAAATACCTCAAAATTGTGCGGAGGTGGGGAAGGATGGATGCTTCCTGGCATGTGGTAACCTAATCAATACACCTGTCAAGCAACGTATGGAAAACGAACAAAAACGTGCAATGTCCTTCCTCACAAGCAACATTTACAATCTGCAAAATTCCCCTACTGGCTTGGGTTGTGCGATCTCCAGCTCTTCAGATAATCCTCTCAATCAAAATTATGTGATGGAACCATTGATGATGTGAAAATGTGATGTGAAGGGTTCCATTGTAATTATCAGATACGACATATATTAACTGGAGAGCCCCAAGCTGGGTGGAGGCAGAGAAACTTCGAACAGCACAGGCGGGGTGTGCCACATCAAGCAGCCACCAATAGACGAGGTCACGCCACGGACAGAGGGTGGCGGGAATTGTCACAGAAAGAACCAAAACACAAGTGAAGGGTGAACGTGGACCATCTTTTACCGAGACACTCTGGCGCCTTACTGAAGAGGCGCCTTTTCCCCTGAGAGGACGCCTTTGACTAAAAAATCCCCTGAGCGGGGGTGCAGGATACACAATCCAGCCTTCCCGGGGGGCCTTTTTCCGATCAGGGGAGCGCCAGCTTTTCATGGGAGCAGATGTCTCGATGTTCCTTGCATCCGCCCCTGATTGGGTAGCATTTCTGTCCGACCCAAACACTTGGTCTTTCCCCTAGACATTCCGCTCTGACTGGTATGCGAACGGCACGGAAGCCAGCTGGCCATTCCCGGCCGAGCCACAATCGGCCGGCCACGTGGCGACCCCAATACTTGGCTGTTCCCTAGGGCCTTCCACCATGACTGGTGTGCGAACGGTACGGGAGGCCGGGATTGGGGCTTGGCAGAGCCAATACCCGGCCCAGCCACAGTCGGCCGGCCACACGGCGACCGGCGTCGTTATTGGACGCCCTCGGCTTACTGATGTGGCAGCAAAGCCCTCCTGTGACGCGTCTGATGGCCACTGAGCACTCTTGGCCATCCCAGCGACACGCATGGCTTCCCACGCCAGTGAAGGGCGTCGGCTACTCGACGATGGCTTCCTGTTCCGGCCGAAACGTCGGCCCGGCGACTGGTTTCAGTGCTCTGGACATTTTCTCACTGCATCCGACTCGAAATTGCACCGGAATTTGCATCGCGTCCTTGTCATCCTCAAACAAAAACAAACAGTCAACATCCATGAATAGGCGTAATTACGAGCAAGTGTGAAGCCCCAGAGACTCCATTGCATGCGCATATGAAGAAATCTGAAGTGAACGGTCCGACCTGATTCGGCCAGCCCGACTCCACCGGTACGATCTTAATATCCTGATAAGGGTTCTAGTGTTGCAGACTTTAAACCTTAATGTTTCATCTCAGACTTATGACATGTACTTTAGTGCTGACTTTTAGTAACTTCTACACAATGTTTTCTGCCAAGTACCTCCAATTTTATTGAGGGAAAAAGCTTTGGTGTTGGTAGTAACCATGTCGTGTGGCGCGGCACCCAATCTCTGTCAGTGACACGATATTTGCCGTTACGAGCTACCATGAGGCGGGAGTTTGCCGTTTCGAGCCACCACGAGGCGAAAGTTTGCTGTCACGATCTATCACGAGGCCGATGTTTGCCGTTACGAGCTACCACTAGGCGGAAGTTTGCTGTCACGAGCTACCATGAGGCGGAAAGTTGCCGCTACGAACAACCACAAGCCGGAAGTTTGCCGTTGCGAGCTACCACGAAGCGGAAGGTGCGGGGTCCGTATACAATGTCTCCATCGAAAACGGCATGGTGCCCGAGTCTGCACCTGCGACACGGAAGCCAGGAGAGCAGTCAGGCTGGTCTCAAAGGGGGCGGAAAGGGGCGGGTGCAAGCTGATGTCAAAGGACGGGGCAAGGACTCGCGCCCTTCGCGCGACTATTGCCTTTGTTGCTTTAGCGGGCTGTTGCTTCACCAGTCCTGCCGTGTCCGGCCGAGCGACTGTGAACCGATCAACACGGCTCCATCGAGCTGCCGTCGGATCATTAACCCGGCGCCCCTGTTCGGACACAGCCAACAAAAAACCGGCTGGCTGTCAAGACAGAAAATGCTTCCCTCTCCCTACCCGCTCTCACCATTCGTGTTTGTTTTGCTATTCCTTGTTCCTCTCTATCTTTATCTCTCTCTGACTCTCCCACTCTCTCCCTCTCTGTCTCTCTGTCTCTCTGCCTCTCTGTCTCTCTGTTTATCTGTCTCTCTGTCTCTCTGTCTCTCTGTCTCTCTGTCTCTCTGTCTCTCTGTCTCTCTGTCTCTCTGTCTCTCTGTCTATCTGTCTATCTGTCTATCTGTCTATCTGTCTATCTGTCTATCTGTCTATCTGTCTCTCTCTCTCTCTCTCTATATATATATATATATATATATATATATATATATATATATATATATATATATATTCTATCTCTCTCTCTCTCTATCTCTCTATCTCTCCATCTCTCTCTCTCTCCATCTCTCCATCTCTCCATCTCTCCATCTCTCCATCTCTCCATCTCTCCATCTCTCCATCTCTCCATCTCTCCATCTCTCCATCTCTCCCTCTCTCCATCTCTCCATCTCTCCATCTCTCCATCTCTCCATCTCTCCATCTCTCCATCTCTCCATCTCTCCATCTCTCCATCTCTCCATCTCTCCATCTCTCCATCTCTCCATCTCTCCATCTCTCCATCTCTCCATCTCTCCATCTCTCCATCTCTCCATCTCTCCATCTCTCCATCTATCCATCTCTCCATCTATCCATCTCTCCATCTCTCCATCTCTCCATCTCTCCATATCTCCATCTATCCATCTCTCCATCTCTCCATCTCTCCATCTCTCCATCTCTCCATCTCTCCATCTCTCCATCTCTCCATCTCTCCATCTCTCCATCTCTCCATCTCTCCATCTCTCCATCTCTCCATCTCTCCATCTCTCCATCTCTCCATCTCTCCATCTCTCCATCTCTCCATCTCTCCATCTCTACATCTCTCCATCTCTCCATCTCTCCATCTCTCCATCTCTCCATCTCTCCATCTCTCCATCTCTCCATCTCTCCATCTCTCCATCTCTCCATCTCTCCATCTCTCCATCTCTCCATCTCTCCATCTCTCCATCTCTCCATCTCTCCATCTATCCATCTATCCATCTATCCATCTCTCCATCTATCCATCTATCCATCTATCCATCTCTCCATCTATCCATCTCTCCATCTATCCATCTCTCCATCTATCCATCTCTCCATCTCTCCATCTCTCCATCTCTCCATCTCTCCATCTCTCCATCTCTCCATCTCTCCATCTCTCCATCTCTCCATCTCTCCATCTCTCCATCTCTCCATCTCTCCATCTCTCCATCTCTCCATCTCTCCATCTCTCCATCTCTCCATCTCTCCATCTCTCCATCTCTCCATCTCTCCATCTCTCCATCTATCCATCTCTCCATCTCTCCATCTCTCCATCTCTCCATCTATCCATATCTCCATCTCTCCATCTCTCCATCTCTCCATCTCTCCATCTCTCCATCTCTCCATCTCTCTATCTCTCCATCTCTCCATCTCTCCATCTCTCCATCTCTCCATCTCTCCATCTCTCCATCCATACAACTCTCCATCTCTCCATCTCTCCATCTCTCCATCTCTCCATCTCTCCATCTCTCCATCTCTCCATCCATCCATCTCTCCATCCATCCATCTATCCATCTCTCCATCTCTCCATCTCTCCATCTCTCCATCTCTCCATCTCTCCATCTCTCCATCTCTCCATCTCTCCATCTCTCCATCTCTCCATCTCTCCATCTCTCCATCTCTCCATCTCTCCATCTCTCCATCTCTCCATCTCTCCCTCTCCACCTCTCCACCTCTCCATCTCTCCATCTCTCCATCTATCCATCTCTCCATCTCTCCATCTCTCCATATCTCCATCTCTCCATCTCTCCATCTCTACATCTCTCCATCTCTCCATATCTCCATCTCTCCATCTCTCCATCTCTCCATCTCTCCATCTCTCCATCTCTCCATCTCTCCATCTCTCCATCTCTCCATCTCTCCCTCTCTCCATCTCTCTCTCTCTCTCTCTCTCTCTCTCTCTCTCTCTCTCTCTCTCTCTCTCTCTCTCTCTCTCTCTCTCTCTCTCTCCCTCTCTCTCTCAGGTCCTATCATCTGTGTCTGCCACCCGCCGTCGCTCTACATCCATGCTCGGTTACTCGACCCTCCATAGGATGTCTGGAAATGATGCTCGCTTATCTCAAATGTGCCCCCTCCACTTTGACCTCAATCATCCCGTCGATAAATTCCAAGCAACCACGAACACACGGTCCGGACGCACCGCCCACGCACGTCAGAGGAGAGAATCCGAAGCAACAGCGACCCTCTTACCGTCGCCGTCACCCGGCAATCTGCTGTGTGAGTTGAGTTGGACC
Source organism: Ashinkailepas kermadecensis (assembly GCA_034440615.1). Classification (NCBI taxonomy): domain Eukaryota; kingdom Metazoa; phylum Arthropoda; class Thecostraca; family Neolepadidae; genus Ashinkailepas; species Ashinkailepas kermadecensis. Next base: position 305,027 of record JAOTOM010005066.1, read on the forward strand.
TTTCACAGTGACAAGTCTAGATACACCTTTGATGTACAGGGATTCTACTGCACGGAACCAAGTTGTGAACGGTAACTTCCGTCTTTCCGTCACCTTTTTACTCTTTCTTACTGTAATTCCTACGCACCGAGTAGAAATATCCGGGTGAAACTTCCGTAAAAGTGGGTTTGTTTGCAAAATTTAGAGGCAATGCATTGCTTTAGAAAATGTTCACGTTGATGTGTCAAAATGTTGCAAGTTTTGACAGCAGCAGAACAATTTTTTACAGCATCCAATGTTAGCATCTTCTAGAGATATAATGGTCAGGGACGATTACCGTTTGTCGGCCTACTCTATTGAACTGGAACTCTCTTGATGTTCCGTTCACTCATCCCTATCAGTGTATGGTACCAGCAGCCGATCCGGTCATGGCTGCAGTTGGATTTTGTCCTAGCCAACTGATATGCAGCTGTATCTGGTCATAGCTGCTATTATACAACTGCATCTGGCCATAGCAAGCTAATATACAGCTGGACCCGCCATACCGAGCTGATATACAACTGTATCTGGTCATCACCAGCTGATGTACAGCTGGATCTGGCCATACCCAACTGATATATAACTGTATCTGGCCATAGCCAGCAGGTGCACAGCTGTACCTGGCCATGGCCAGCTGATATACAGCCGTATCTGGCCTTTGGCAGCAGGTGTGCAGCTTATCTTGCCATAACCAGCTGATATACAGCTGGATCCGGACATAGCCAGCTTGTACTACAGTTGAAACCGGCCACAGGCAGCCTTCATATAGCGTTGCAATTGTATGCGATCCTACGGACGTGTGGTATCGCTCCTCCGCAATGCCAGGAGGTCAGCCACAATTTACCCATGGCTTGCACATGCTCCCGAGCTACCTCCCGGCTGAGGCCTCGCTCCTCGATTGTCCGAAATGTGTTGTCATGGCAACAGCATTCGAACACATCGCAAGCGTTTCCGAGCCAATCTTAGCTGATGCGACAGACTCGCGTCCAACCCGTCTTCTATTGGCGAGGTCAGCCCAATATACGAAGGGGAACCTGCTCGTCACAGCCTGTCACGTGAGCTCCGTCATTTCACAGAGTGAGAATGCTCGCATGCGAACCACGTGCTGTCTCACGTGTCACACGCCGCGCAAGAAAGCAGCCGTCTGCTATTTCACACGCTGCGCACGAAAGTCGTCTGCCGTTTCACACGTCACACAATAGCTGTCTGCTGTTTCACACGTCACACGAGAGCCGTCTGCTGCTTCACACATCATACGAGAGTAGTCTGCTGTTTCACACGTCACACGAGAGTAGTCTGCTGTTTCACACATCATACGAGATCCGTCTGCTGTTTCGACACATCACACAAGAGCTGTCTGCTGTTTCACACATCACATGAGGGCCGTCTGCTGTTTCACACATCATACGAAAGACGTCTGCTGTTTCATACAACACACCAGAGCCGTCTGCTGTTTCACACGTCACATGAGAACCGTCCGCTGTTTCACACGTCATTCGAGAGCCGTCTGCTGTTTCACAAATCACACGAGGACCGTCTGCTGTTTCACACATCACATGAGAGCCGTCTGCTGTTTCACACGTCACACGAGGGTCGCCTGCTGTTTCACACATCATACGAGAGCCGTCTGCTGTTTCACACATCACACAAGAGCTGTCTGCTGTTTCACACATCACATGAGAGCCGTCTGCTGTTTCACACATCATACGAAAGACGTCTGCTGTTTCACACAACACACCAGAGCCGTCTGCTGTTTCACACGTCACACGAGAACTGTCCGCTGTTTCACACGTCATACGAGAGCCGTCTGCTGTTTCACACATCACACGAGGACCGTCTGCTGTTTCACACGTCATACGAGAGCCGTCTGCTGTTTCACACATCACACGAGGACCGTCTGCTGTTTCACACATCACATGAGAGCCGTCTGCTGTTTCACACATCATACGAAAGACGTCTGCTGTTTCACACAACACACCAGAGCCGTCTGCTGTTTCACACGTCACACGAGAACTGTCCGCTGTTTCACACGTCATACGAGAGCCGTCTGCTGTTTCACACATCACACGAGGACCGTCTGCTGTTTCACACACCACATAAGAGCCGTCTGCTGTTTCACACATCATACGATGGTCGTCTGCTGTTTCTGCCTGTCGTTATGCACATTGCAGGACGCCATCTTCTGCCTTATACGTCACACGGAAGCCGTCTGTTGTCTCGCAATTCGCTTTCTTTCTTTAGTAGAGAAAAAGTGCCATCTGCTAGAGATAATAAGCAATTAATATGAAGCATGCACTGCAGCGAGATCAATACTTTGCGAAATGATTGGAATGCGGATTACTGTTCTGATTTACAACCGATTCGGATTGGATTCGGATTTTTAATGACTGATACGGATTGGATTAGCCAAATGTTCAATCCACGTTATGCTCTATCACCTTCCCGGCGCCCTGGGATGGGTTCGTCGCGTCTGAACTGTGGGAAACCGTGGGCAACACAGTGGATGCCGTTCTATCTCGATTTCCACGGGCGCTTGCCCTAGTGTAGCACCTCTGCCCCACAGCCACGTCCTGCTTTCTTGCTTCTTTTGTCATCAAACTACCCATTGGCCACACTGGACGTGCTCCATGTGCAGCACGGAGTCCTTCTTTGGGGGGCGACTACAGAAGGCAGTCCTCTTCTGTTGCTTTTGTGCATGCTTTTTTGCCATGCATCATTGGCGTGATGTGAGTGTTATCCGCCGTTCAATCGACATCGATATCCTGGTCGTGTTATGCTGACAAATCTGCCATACACATCCTCAGGCTTCATGTATTCAGGCTCTTGGGCTGGGCACCAAAATTGACATTCCTTGAAATTGGACCCATGTGACACATAAGTACTGCGGTGAAATAAGCTGGTGTTCGTTGTATGCGCTGAACATAACCGAAAATGCTGCCGCTGGACTTCTCTTTGACAGCGAAGTTCCCAGCGGCAACACAAATCGCGGCTCCGATGAAGACGTCGGTTGGGCTCAGAATTTTACTCAGCTGCTCAGACCGCAAATGTTAGCTGTATAGTGCCAGATCATTGATATTTCCGATTTTTCAAGGCCTATTCGACGAGACGCGCTTGCGTTTGAATCTGTTTTGTTCTGCATCGACTGCTACGAAGCCGTAAAGTTATTATCTGGATTGATAGATCTGATATCTGCATTTAAAGTTGACCGTACATCCGAAATGATGTTGCTGACGCGTACTGCCGTCCACTTTGTGTGATCAATCTCTGCTGACTCGACTCCAAACATGTTTATCTAGTCTCCAGAAGCATTGCACCCAGGAGAAATTTCAGCGGCTCCGAAAACACGATTTTCCCCATCCATATCTTCCGCGTGTCTTCTTCGGAACGGCACAACAAAATAATCGGGCGTTATGTCTTACGTAGTACCTCACTAAGGTCCAATCCTAAAAATAGACTTCAGTGTGTTACTGTCGGGATGCGTTGTGCTTTAATATAGTCATCTGAACCGCGTGCCCATCCAATATCAGAAACTAATCGAAGAACTTTGCATGTAGATGGATGAGACAAATTGTTTGTCTCATGTTTATGTATGCTGCAATATAGGCGAGAGCGTCGCTGCACCTGAACTGCGTTGTGTCGGTGATATCGAACCTCCCGTATGGTCATGTGATATCTGACTTCAACCTGCAACCTCTTCCATGAGCCTGCTACCTCTGATCTAACGGCATGCCCTCTGTTCTGACCATGTGTCACCTGACATATGTGATATCTGATCTGACTTTGACCTCAAACGCCTGACCAGGTGACCTTTGGTCTGACAAGGCGCCTACTAGCCTCACATCACCTCTGACTTCACCATGAAACTTCTGACCTTATCGTGTGACCTCTGACCTGTCCGTGTGACCTCCTACCTGGCGTTGGTGAGCTGGGCTTCTCCAACATGTCATATCCGATTGGCAGGACGGATCTGGTGGTGGTGTTGGAGGTCAGCCAGGCTGTGGAGCGGCGAGGACGGCCAATCTCCAGATCGTCCCCCATCGCTTCCTGCTGCTGCCGGGCCGCCTCGAAAATACTGTTGGACAACCAACGCTGTCACAGGTGCTGTCCCGACCAGGACACATTGTCTCAAGTACTGTCCCGGACAGAACACACTGCAACAGATACTGTCTCAGACGGAACACACTGACACAGGCACTGTCCCAGACAGAACACACTGTCGCAGGTACGGTATCAAATAGAACACACTGGCATAGGCACTGTCCCAAACAGAACACACTGCCACAGGTACTGTCTCAGACGGAACACACTGACACAGACACTGTCCCAGACAGAACACACTGTCGCAGGTACGGTATCAAATAGAACACACTGGCATAGGCACTGTCCCAGACAGAACACACTGGCATAGGCACTGTCCCAAACAGAACACACTGCCACAGGTGCTGTCCCAAACAGAACACACTGCCACAGGTACTGTCTCAGACGGAACACACTGACACAGACACTGTCCCAGACAGAACACACTGTCACAGGTACGGTATCAAATAGAACACACTGGCATAGGCACTGTCCCAGACAGAACACACTGTCGCAGGCACTGTCCCAGACAGAACACACTGTTGCAGGTACGGTATCAAATAGAACACACTGGCATAGTGTCCCAGACAGAACACACTGCCACAGGTGCTGTTCCAAATGGAGTACATTGTCGCAGGTACTGTTCCAAGCAGAACACACTATCACAGGTACTATTCCAAATAGACACACACACACACACACACACACACACACACACACATACACACACATACGTGTTTACCGTCACTACCGAGGACTATGTCCTGGCGGTCACTAACGAGGACACCTCTTAGTTACCACCTGAAAAGCATCGATTTGTTCTCGGTGATAGGGCATGATCTGCTGAGTAAGATGGAGGGTCAATTTAGGAAGAAGCATCAAATTGTTGGCTCCCAGCGTGGATTGAATTACCGAGGACGTTGGCAAAACCGAGGACGGTGTGTGTCCATACATGTTTATCGTGAATACCGAGGACAATGTGTGTCCATGCATGTTTATCGTGATTTCCGAGGACAATGTGTGTCCACATACATGTTTATCGTGAATACCGAGGACAATGTGTGTCCATACATGTTCATCGTGTACACCGAGGACCGTGGCCTGATGGTCACCAATGGCAACATCCTTTGAGATGTGAAAGCAGTATGTGTGCTATTGATCCTAATAAGTGTATCTGTGCGGTCTTATATGTCTGTGATAATTCCTATTTCGAGTTAATCATGGATTCGTAGCCTAATGTTCAAAATCGTGAAGGGGATGGAGAGGGGAAATGAAAGCGAGGAAATGTACCCAATTGAAAAGCTGTTGGATTCTTGTCACAGTTTAGCGAAAATTGTGGGGTATTTACATCACTGGAGAAGACTTAGATATATCGCTCGTTTAGATATATGTATCGTTTAGATCACGAGTGTACTTTTTATCCGAAAAGCGCCCGAAAAACATCGGAGGACTACTTCCCATGTACGCAAGTTGCACTCTTCTCAGTCTCAACGTCCACGCTCCCTCATGTGACTTTCAGAGAGGCGTTCATTAACTGAGGCGTTGTCAGGATACCATCCTGGGTATGCCACCAGCCAAAACGGCCATCTGTTCGTGGAAAATGAAACGTGAAAAGCATGTCTCAATTTTGTGTTCTCATATGTGTAGAATGCGTGCTTTGCTCGATAGGGATTTGACTTCGATCTGTAGTACACGCCCTATTTTAGTGGATAGTCGTACAGTTGTTTGGGCATTTTTAGTAGGATATGCAGGCATGTAATTACGCCTGGCGTGGGATGTGCTGGTCCTCGCCACGCGGCCATTGCTATGTCAGCTCTGTCGACGCTACTGTTGCCAGTCAGTCGTCTGTTGTGAGCTATGTCCAGTGACCTCTCCCTATTTTTATATCCACTTCAATAACATATAGACAAGACTTAGTTGAGCTGACTGTGCTGTGAGAAGTAACGGTTCAAGATTCACGATGCTAAGTGTGGAGGAAACTATGTCAATGCATTTCGAGGTAAAATATCTCCTAAACACAGAAATATCGTGAAGGGACCAGCTACTTCGGTTCCATTTTAACTGGCTATAACAAACTATTCAGAAATAATGTATCGTTACATCCTGCCGGCAAGCTGAGCGAATTTAGGCCCACTGGACCAAGGGCGTCGCCACCGGGGGTATGCAGCGAGGACAGTTTCCCCATGCCCTGTGGAAGACGGCGTTTTCCCCCTGACATCTGAGGAGGCACCGTCCCAGAAACGCACAGAAAAGTTGAAGTGCTCTCTAGATGAAAGGCTTCACACTTAGGATCGCCACCATCCAGACAATTAATAATAGATAAAAATCAGAGCTTTTTTCTGTAGGAAGTCCCACAAAGCTCCAGAGATACAGCAGAAGAGATGGGAAACAATGTCTCTGGGAGAGAGAGCAGGAGTCCACCAGGACGCACGAGGTGACCATTCAGGTAGGCAGAGGTCCGAAACACGGAGGAGTCCCAAAGACGAGAGAGGAGGCATTTCATTTGGAAACGGAGGTCCCAAGGAGAAAAAAAAATCTAGCGGACTAAAGAGGGTCCTGAAGACGGGCTCGGAGGCCCCCTGAACAGAAGAGAATGTCTCGAAAACTGGCAAGGAGGCCAAAAGAATTAGAGAAGGCTCCTGAGACAGAGAAGTAACCAGTGCGATAAGAGATGGAGTTCCAGGATTCAAGACCCTCAAGACGGGTAGCAACGACACAGGCAAGATTTTCCTAAACGGGACCGACCAAAATTTTACTATCAGGAAACGTAGACTGATTTGGGCGCGCGAAGGCGCCGAAATTTTTTGGTTTTGAATGATGAAAAGTTAAAATGTCTTGCTTAATCTAGTGTATTTTTGTTTACTAAGGGACAGGGCGCCAGGTCTCCGTCCCCTTGGTTGCGCCTCTGACGAGTAGAGCTTGTCCATAATACAACTGGTGTCCGAGGCGTGGGGGGTGGCCTCTTATATAGAGGAGACTCCTGGTTTATGAGAAGAAGCCCACAATAGTGCAACTGGCCCCCAGGACGCAAGGGGAAGCCCAGAAGATCAGGGAGGACCATGGGATATGAGAGACGGCCCCATAACGCGCAAGGAGACATCTAAAACGAACAATGAGACTCCAGGAATTGAGACGAGGCCCTCGAAGACATGAGAGAGGCCCCTAATTTGCTAGAGGAAGCCAATGGAAGATGAGAGGCGATCCCATTGCGCAAGATGATTCCCTGAGATGGTTGGTAGGCACCCAGCCTGGAAGGGCAGGTCCCAGAAAACTGGCAAGGATCCTTCCACCACCTAAAACAATCAGATCAGGTTCGTAAAAGACGGGCGACAGACATGGTAGAAGAAGCCGCGAAATACAGAAGTAGGACCCCAGGATGAAACGGCTGCCACCGAAACGAGTATGGAGCCACCCAGCTTAGACTAGGAGGCTCCTGAGGTGTGGCAGGACGTCCCTAATTTGGAAGGAGAGGCCCTGAGATAGGAAAGGAGGCCATATAATTGCAGAGGAGACCCAGTACTGGCATGGAAGGCCCCCACAGGACTTGAGAAAATACCACTGAGATACCACTGAAAGGAAGCCCTTAAATTGAAAGAATGCCCCAAGGGCAGAAGAGGGGCTCCCAAGCGTGGTAGAGCTTCGCTTTGGAAGAGGAGGCGGAAGAATGGAAAGGAGGCCGCCCCGGATGAAAGAAGGCCCCAAAGACGAGATAATAGGGCAATAAGATAGGAGCGATGGCTCCCGGATGCGACAAGCGGCCCACAAAATGGATCAAAAAGCTCCTCCTAGGAAATAAAAAAGAAGTCCTCTGAGGTAGGACAGTAGGCTGCAAATTTAGAAGCTGACGTTTCTAGGAAATCAAAGTAATTCATCAGTACTCCATCAAGATTGGAAAAGAGGCCCCAAGGATAGAGGAAGTGGCCTCTCGAAGGGAAACTGAGACCAGGAGGATCATCAAAGACGGGCAAGCAAGCCCCCAAGGTAGAACAGGCCCCAAGACAGGTAAGGAGGCCCCATGCACTGAGGAGGATGATAAGACGAAAGAGGAAGCCAGTAGGATTGGAGATGATGTCACCCAAGCCCCCAAGATGGGTAAGAAACATGTATGTTAAAAGACGAAGCCCTGCGACGTGACAGAAGACCCCTAATTTGGAAGGGGAGGACCACGCAATAGAGGAGATTCTCGGCATGGAAGACAAGACACCTAAGACGGGAGAAGAGAACCATGGAATATGAAACTGGCCCCTAGGTTGCATGAAGAGACACTCAACTTGGTAAGGAGTCCCCAAGACATGAAAGGAGCAAAGATCCGAGGACCGGTGGGGGTGGGGGCAAGAGGGACAGCTGCCATCCAGCTCTGAATCTATCCGGCGTTCCCCCATAAGCAGCATTTCGTTCCTTCCCAACCCTCAGTTGTCCGTGCCAAGCGCATGCATTTTTGTAAAAGTATCCAAGCGAAGCTTCCTTCCATTATTTCACAATAGATTAGTCCAGATTTCAGAAGTTCTCCTCAGCGAAAACAAAGACCTTGAGCAATATCAATATATGCTAATAGGGGAAAAAAACAGCAGAATTGTAAATGTTTTGCAAAATAGAAGCTACTTGAAGAAATCTTTCTCTTTTTTGGTGTGGTATCCTATATGGGACGCACACAGTATTCACCATCACATGACGTCATTTAGGACTTCATAGGACTCCCCGGTGACGCTGGGATTAGTCCAAGCTGCGACCCTTAGCAAAAATAAAGCCCGTGACGTAGCCAAAGGAGGGAGTAATGGGCACATCCCCTGGAGCTTGCGTAGGCCCCAGGATTCGGTGCACAGTACCGGCGTCATCGGTTGCAGCCGCTCTCTGACGTTAGCAAGGAGGGCAAACGTATCCTCCTCCAATCACATTCTGGCATTTAAAATGGCCACAGGATGCTCCGAGTAACCCATGTTAAAACATCCCATCAAATGCACTGCAGGACCCCTTAAACACGCAAGATACTCCATCTGACCCATTTGGAGACACTTGGCCGTCGATAGGACGCCCATTTTGGTTGATAGAAGGCCACACCAGACCAAATGGAAGCCCCATAATAGATACGGGAAGCCCGTTTTCCATAGGCCATAGTTGACGGACACGATACGCCATCATACCAAGAAGAAGCCCAACCAGACCAAAAAGGGGCCGCATCAGAACCACAGGAAGCCCGAGATGACCAACAGTAGGCACTGTCTGTCGCTACCAGGCTAAAAGAAGGTCCCATCAGACCAAGACGAAAGCTCCGCCAGATCAAGACAAGGCCTAAAATGGCCAAGGAATGCTCTACCAGTCCAATAGGCCTCCATCAGAAGCACAGTAGGTCCCCGATGGTCAATAGAAGACCCTGCTTAACGATAGGAGGCCCAACCAGACACATAGGAACCCCATCAGGGAGATATCAGGCACCGTTCGTCGATAGGCTACACCATACGATCTACAGGAGGCCCCATCAGACGAAAAGGAGGTCCATTAAAAGCACTGAAGGTTACAGATTGTCAACAGTGGCTCCTGTTGATGGCTAGGTGGCCCAAATAATACTTAATAGATAATAACAGACTTAACAAGAACCCCAACGATCAAACCGGGTTGAGCCCGTAAAGGGTAGATACTACCATCGTGGACAAAAGATTATCAGCGCCACAACCAATACCACATTCTATATTCCAAAGAAACTATCTACCAACATCCTATACACCTACCAATCCTTATCTAGCCGTGTTCACTCAATCCCGCATAACACACGCGTGGATCGAGTACTCCATCACTTGATTTCAGCTCCATCCATGGCTGCTTAGAGAGTGATTGCCTGGCACAGTACCCGTCTGAAAAGTCATTGCATTCAAGTCGCTTTTGGGCGAAAATTGTCCAGGTCCAATTGTGGAATTTGGGGGCTCATTTCCCCCGCAGGTGCCGTAATACTTATATCACTGAAGATAAAAAGGTTAGGGTCTACAATACCGTGAATGCTATCGCTACGACCATAACTGTACTTTTGAACTGAAAATAGCCGGAAAAAATATCGGAAGTGCTAGTCTACATGCCCCTCTTCTCAGCACAGTCCATGCTCGCTTCTGTCATTTTCCGAGATAACTGCATTCACAATGGCGTAGCCAGGTTTCAGCTCTGGGAATTCCCCGAGCCGCAATGGCTATGGGTCCGGTGAAAGTTAAATGTCAAGCACCTGTCTCAAACCATAGGAGTGTTTTGGTCAGGAGCATAGAAAATGCATTTTGCTCGATAAGGATTTGATTTGAATTCGTAACGAACTTGTCGTTTTATAATTTAGTCGTGCAATTTATCACCGTTGTTAGCTTTTATCATGGACGTCGCCACCGCTGGTGTATTTTGGATCCGGGCCCCACCTGCTATTATTTGGTGTGGTCTGATCAACTTCGGGAAAATGCGGTATTTGATAACAGCGATGGAAACCTTTCGACAACTCTTGGGTGGGTCCAGTTCACTGGAGGATACAGCTGACGAATTGACAGGGGCCAAACCGCCCCATTTTCACTGCAACCTACATCCCAAATCATGGATGGAGAAGGTAGAAGAAAAAAATTATTGGTGGGGCCCAATGCATCGAGGCGATGTGTGTTGCCAATTTGGTTGATAGGGCCCGCCTCACATGGTCCCATGTTGAGAGAACAAAGTGTTGGTGGGACGGAGGTAAAGGTGGTCGGACTGAGACTGCACCAAAAATGTAGGAAACTCAACACATGCATATGGTTTCATTTCTCCTCGGATTTATAGCACTGCACTTTGAACTTGGAAATGGAAGACATGAGAAACTACAGAAATAATTGAAACTTATGAATACTTGACGACAGTAGCAATAATTGAACATGAACAAATTTAGATCCCGTCCTTTGTGCACTAGGGTGTGACCCTAACAATCAAGCAAAACGAATCCTTCGGGATGCATTTCACTTCAATTAGCCTTGGCAACGCAAGAATGCATGTACAATTGCACGTCGATCCGACAAAATTTAGAGGTGGCGACAAAAGCAGTCTTTTTGCTATCGTAGCTTACGGGTTTTAAACAAAAGGTGCGTGGGCCCGTAGCAGCTTTTTTACAACAAGAAAGCTGAGCAAACGACATTAGCATTATGTGCATCGAAGTTCCGTCGGTTTTTGGTCAACCTGTGAATGTTGTATGACTTCAATTGTTAAGTTATCCGCTTCGTTTTAGATCCTCCTTCTGAGTAGTGACAACGTACACTGCGCATGACAAAAAAGTGTGCAATAACGGTCATGGATAACGTCGGACAGCTTCCCCATGGCATGCTTGATGGCAAGCATGCATGGCATGCTTCTTGTTGGGCACAATTGATATCGGCAGCCGGCTTAGCCCCGGGGAAACCTCACTTCATGTGCCGTCTTTGGGGGCATGCTTTGTGAACGTGCTCACGACATCGCGCCGGGGTGCAAGTACGAGCGGATAACTTAGTAATCGCAACTCGTACAACTTTTGTCGGCATACAAAGAAAAAGACGAAACTTGAGTGTACATAACGTGTTGAGGTCATTTCTCTAGCTATCTTATTTAGAACGTTGCAGATGGCCAAGATCCTTAGATATACACCTTGTAAGTTGGGGTGACAAAAAGCGACGTATGTAACGACCTCTAAATTTTTTCGGATCGACCTGTAATTGTGTGCGAAAATGTGTCCCGCTAAAGATGGTCGAAACAAGATGTAACCCGAGCGATTTAATTTTCGGTTGTTTGTTGGTTTCGGTTGTTGTTTTTGTCTTCTATTCTCTTCTTCTTTTTTTTGGGAGGGGGCCTTCCAATGGGACACCTAATTGTGCACGAACACATTTAGATTTTCCGTAAACACGCCGGTTTTTGCGTATTTCACGTGGTTTCTTCGTATAATTTCAAATAGAATCAAAGGAATCTTCCGATGTTTTCATACGATTTATAGCAGATGTACCATTGTCACGCGAAGTCTTTAAAAAAAAGCGCAGCACCTGACTGCCTTCAGGAATTTCGCGTTTAAGCAAAGGAAGAAGCTCAGCTGACTGTTTTTTTGTACAAAGTCGCACGCGAAACGCACAGAATATGTAAACTTCTGGTTTGAGCTGGAATTATATGGATAATATTGCATTATCCATAGTTTGGTATGCTGATATAGGAACACACCACGATTATCAATGTCTGTGAGTCTCAAGGATGTCAGCTTGCGGAGCTCAACGTGTTCATGAGCAACATTATGAAGTCTAGAATTAAGAGCAAGCAAACATTTGACGCCAATATGCCCACTGCAAAATCGTTACATTCTCAAAGTATATTGGAGAGATCGAGATGAAGCTGCCCGCCTTCACCCCGCACCAGAGGCGCGATATAGAGGGAAGGACACTTGGGCATGCACCCCCATCCATGGAAGTGCGGCGACTCTCTGACCGGGAAAAAGCACCCACGATAGGCTGCGATGCACTATGTCCCCCCACCCGCTTAACAATTTTTTTCAAGCAAAAGATGTCTCTATCAGAGGAATATGTACATCTTTAGAAGAAAACAGCCTCCTGAGAGGAATAGATGCCCTTTTGATATGTACCGGTGCACCCATTCAACCTCCCCAGCTCAACAAATTGTCACCCCCCCTATGGACTTTGAGAGTTGTCCTATCCGAGGAAATGGTGCCCCTCTAAACGATTCCAAACGCCCTAACTACACACAGTTGTACGCGTTGATGAAAGAAGAGCATGGTCCGAGCGTGGCGTTGATATTTTGTAATTACTCCGAATGATGGCTCTTTAAAGGTTTGGGAATATTTCTCTATTTGGCCTGTCTTGAGTCAATGACCAACGATCGTGGCCCGAAATTTGTTCAAGATATGCAAAACAGATGTATATGAAGGTACTATAGTTTCGTATCTGTGTCTACTCATTCGGCAGCTATCCCGGAAAAACCTGAGGACGTGGGGCGGGGATCTCGAGAGAGCCTCACCCTGGGCCGGAGAGAGTACTACATGAGCGTAATACCATAATTCCACTGCAAGCACAAGCAAAAGATAAACCTAATGGTTTTCTACGCTTCCTAAAAAATCTCATTCGTACCATCTACGAATTGTACGACCTCTTCTGTGCTTCACGCTGTTAAATATGCCACATTTAACCTAAAACGACTCGTAATTCGGAGATAATCGTGTCATTTTGGTATCAAATGAGTCTGGGAAAATTACGTGACTTTAAAGGTAAAGGGAACTTCACTAAATGCATGGGAGATATTGCCCCTTTGGCGGGCGTACCCATAGACCATGATGCCTTAAAAAACTGATATGGCATACTATATTTTCTTCATTTTTATTTTATTTTATTGGTAGGCACGGTTGGTACGGTTGGTAGGCACCCAGCTTAGAAGAGTTAGTTAGTTAGTTACTTATTTGGGGTTAAAGGGCGCATCGACTGCAATGGTCATATAGCTTAGAAGAGCAGGTCCCCGAAAACTGGCAAGGATCCTCCCACCACCTACAAAAATCAGATCAGGTTCGTAAAATACGGGCGACAGAGATGGTAGAAGAGGACGCGAGATACGGAGTAGGGCCCCAGGATGAACCGGATGCCACCGAGACGAGTATGAAGCCACCCAGCTTAGACTAGGAGGCTCCTGGGGTGCGACAGGATGTCCCTAATTTGGAAGGAGAGGCCCCGAGATAGGAAAGGAGGCCATATAATTGAAGAGGAGACCCCAATACTGGCATGGATGTCCCCCACAGGACTTTGAGAAAATGCTACTGAGATACCACTGAAAGGAAGTCCTTAAATTGAGAGAATTCCTCAAGGGAAGAAGAGGAGCTCCCAAGCGTGGTAGAGCTTCACTTTGGAAGAGGAGGCGGAATAATGGAAAGGAGGCCGCCCCCGGATAAAAGGATGCACCAAAGACGAGATAAGAGGGCAATCAGATAGGAGGGATGGCTACCGGATGCGACAAGCAGCCCAGAAAGCGGATCAGAAAGCTCCTAGAAAATCAAAAGTCCTCTGAGGCAGGACAGATGGCTGCAAATTTAGAAACTGACGTTTCTAGGAAAAAAGTAATTCATCAGTACTCCATCAAGATTGGAAAGGAGGCCCCAAGGATAGAGGAAGTGTCCTCTCGAAGGGGAAATGAGACCCCGGAGGATCCTCAAAGACAGGAAAGCAAGCCCCAAGATAGAAAAGGCCCCAAGACAGGTAAGGAGGCCCCAGGCACTGAGGAGGTTTATAAGACGAGAGATGAAGCCAGTATGATTAGATATGATGTCCTCCAAGGCACAAGGGGAAGCCTCCAATATGGGTAAGAAACATTTAGGTTAGAAAACGAAGCCCTGCGACGTGACAGAAGACCCTTAATTTGGAAGGGGAGGACCATGCATTAGAGGAGACTCCCGGCATGGAAGACAAGACAACTAAGACGGGAGAAGAAAAACATGGAATATGAAACTGGACCCGAGGTTGCATGAGGAGAAACTCAATTTGGTAAGGAGTCCCCAAGGCATGAAAGGAGCAGAGATCCGAGGACCGGTGGGGGTGGGGGCAAGAGGGACAGCTGCCATCCAGCTCTGAATCTATCCGGCGTTCCCCAATAAGCAGCATTTCTTCCTTTCCCAACCCTCAGTTTTCCCTGGGAAGCGCATGCTTTTCTTTCATATCCAAGCGAAGCTTCCTTGCATTATTTCACGATAGATTAGTCCAAATTTCAGAAGTTCTCCTCAGCGAAAACAAAGTCCTTGAGCAATATCAATACATGCTACTAGAGGGAAGCAGCATAATTGTAAATGCTTCGCAAAATGGAAGTTACTTGAAGAAATATTTATCTTATTGGCGTGGTATCCTATATGTGACGCACACCATATTCATCATCAAATGACGTCCTTCAGGACTTCATGGGACTCCCCGGTGACGTTGGGGCCCAAGCTGCAACCTTTAGCAAGAATAAGGCCCGTGGCGTAGCTAAGGGACGGAGTAATGGGGACATCCCCCTGGAGCTTGCGTAGGCCCCAGGATTTGTTGCACAGTACCGGCGTCATCGGTTGCAGCCGCCCTCTGACGTTAACCAGGAGGGCAAACGTATCCTCCTCCAATCACATTCTGCCATTTAAAAAGGCCACAGGATGCTCCAAGTAACCCATGTTAAAACATCCCATCAAATCCACTGCAGGACCCCTCAAGCACGAAAGATACTCCATCTGACCCATTTGGAGACACTTGGCCGTCGATAGGACGCCCATTTTGGTTGATAGAAGGCCACACCAGACCAAATGGAAGCCCCATAATAGATACGGGATGCCCGTTTTCCATAGGAGGCCATAGTTGACGGACACGAGACCCCATCATACCAAGAAGAAGCCCAACCAGATCAAGAAGGGACCGCATCAGAACCACAGGAAGCCCTAGATGACCAACAGTGGGCACTGTCTGTCGCTACCAGACTAAACGAAGGTCCCATCAGACCAAGACGAAAGCTCCGCCAAATGAAGACAAGGCCTAAAAAGGCCAAGGAATGCTCTACCAGTCCAATAGGCCTCCATCAGTAACACAGTAGGTCCCCGATGGTCAATAGAAGACCCTGCTTAACGATATGAGGCCCAACCAGACACATAGGAACCCCATCATGGATATATCAGGCACAGTTCGTCGATAGGCTGCACCATACGATCTACAGGATGCTCCATCAGACGAACAGGAGGTCCATTAAAAATACTGATGGTCACAGATTGTCAACAGTGGCCCCTGTTGATGGCTAGTTGGCCCAGATAATATGCTTAATATATAATAACAGACTTAATAAGAACCCCAGAGATCCAACCGGGTTGAGCCCGTAAAGAGAAGATACTACAAGCATGGACAAAAGACTATCAGCTCCCCAACCAATACCACATTCTATATTCCAAAGAAACTATCCACCAACATTCTATACACCTACCAATACTTATATAGCCCTGTTCACTGAATCCTGCATAACACACGCGTGGATCGAGTACCCCATCAATTGTTTTCAGCTCCATCCATGACTGCTTAGAGGTGTCTGTACCATGTACACCTAATAGCACAAATCTCATCCCATCCACCACTAATTATAATACAAAAACAAGATTTTGCAACCTAACGGATTTCTCCACAATATTTTTAGGTACACTCAATCAGGGACTCCCCACAACATCAGCAGTCAGCCTATTCTAATGATCAACCGTCCTTTGATTGAAAAACCTGAAACTCTCCTATACTTGAAGGAGTACATATGTAATGCCGTAAGCCTTTCTCCATATTCTCTATATTCGCACTTGAACAAATTTTCAAGTCTTGCTGTCTAGCATGTGGGATTACATTGGTTCGATGGCCCTCTGATCATATTTGTCCCACTCCTTCAGGGAGATGTCCTGGTTATGCCACTGTATGAGCTCATAACTTGTGTATAGTTAGCGAGCATTTATAAGGCAAATTATAAAAGCGGTTGTTGCGTGGAGATTGATATCATTTCTCACAAATGTTTCACATTTATCCGTTTATTTTGATCTGCTACAATCACAGGATATCTTGCAGCGAAGGAGATTAGTTTCAGTAGAGGGTTCTGCCATAGGGGAGGGGGGAGGAAGTTGGACACCGGTTCAACCCACTTTTCGGAGTGAGTGAAACACAATGTATATCGTCCCACACACCTTTGCGGAGGTGGCCTATGAGCCTTCGAAATATGGACCCATCATCGCTACGTGCCCACGGCGTGGAAGGGCCGTGTCTTCATATATTTCTGATTGCAGGCCAAAGCGGAAAATCTGGAGGCAGTCCAATGCGCTTCCTGACTAAGCCACCGCGGGGGAGAGGCGGGGGAAGTTTCCCCTTGCGTTGAGGGGGGGTGGGAGGGTTGTCCCAAAGTTGTGGTGGAACAAATGATTGCGAGGCACAGTATCCGTCTGAAAAGTCATTGCATTCAAGTCGCTTTTGGCCGAAAATTGTCCAGATCCAACTGCGGAATTGGGGAGAGGGGGGGGGGGGGGGTCATATCTCCTGCAGCTGCCGTAATACTTATACCACTGAAGAGAAAAAAAAAAGTTAGGACCTACAATACAGTGAATACCATCGCTACGACCATAACTGTACTTTTTAACTGAAAATAGCCGGCAAAAATATCGAAATACTTGTCTACATGCCCCTCTTCTGAGCACAGTCCATGCTCGCTTCTGTCATTTTCCGAGAGAACTGCATTCACAATGGTGTAGCCAGGTTTCAGCTCTGGGAATTCCGCGAGCCGCAAGGGCTATGGGTCCGGTGAAAGTTCGATGTCAAGCACCTGTCTCAAACCATAGGAGTGGTTTTGGTCAGGAGCATAGAAAATGCACTTTGCTCGATAAGGATTTGAATTGAATTCGCAACGAACTTGTCGTTTTATAATTTAGTTGTGCAATGTATCACCATTGTTAGCTTTTATTATGGACGTCGCCACCGCTGGTGTATTTTGGATCCGGCCTCCACCTGCTATTATTTGGTGTGGTCTGATCAACTTCGGGAAAATGCAGTATTTGATAACAGCGGTGGAAACCTTTCGACAACTCTTGGGTGGGTCCAGTTCACTGGAGGATACAGCTGACCAATTGACAGGGGCCAAACCGCCCCATTTTCACTGCAACCTACACCCAAAATCATGGATGGAGAAGTTAGAAGAATACAAAATTATTAGTGGGGCCCAATGCATGGAGGAAATGTGTGTGTGTGGAGGCAGTCCAATGCGCTTCCTGACTCAGCCACCGCGGGGGAGAGGCGGGGGAAGTTTCCCCTTGCGGTGAGGGGAGTGGGAGGGTTGTCCCAAAGTTGTGGTGGAACAAATGATTGCGAGGCACAGTATCTGTCTGAAAAGTCATTGCATTCAAGTCGCTTTTGGCCGAAAATTGTCCAGGTCCTATCCCCAATTGTGGAATTTGGGGGTCCTATCCCCCGCAGCTGCCGTAATACTTAAACCACTGAAGAGAAAAAAAGATAGGGCCTACAATACCGTGAATATCTCTATCGTTATCGCTACGACCATAACTGTACTTTTTTTTACTGAAAATAGCCGGGAAAAATATCGAAGTACTAGTCTACATGCCCCTCTTATCAGCACAGTCCATGCTCGCTTCTGTCATTTTCCGAGAGAACTGCATTCATAATGGCGTAGCCAGGTTTCAGCTCTGGGAATTCCGCGAGCCGCAAGGGCTATGGGTCCGGTGAAAGTTAAATGTCAAGCACCTGTCTCAAAACACAGAAGTGGCTTTGGTCAGGAGTATAGAAAATGCATTTTGCTCGATAAGGATTGAATTCGTAACGAACTTTGCGTTTTATAATTTAGTCGTGCGATTTATCACCACTGTTAGCTGTTATCATAGACGTCGCCACCGCTGGTGTATTTTGGATCCGTGCTCCACCTGCTGTTATTTGGTGTGGTCTGATCAACTTCGGGAAAATGTGGTATTTGATAGCAGCGGTGGAAACCTTTCGACAACTCTTGGGTGGGTCCAGTTCACTGGAGGATACAGCTGACCAATTGACAGGGGCCAAACCGCTCCATTTTTACTGCAACCTACACCCAAAAGCATGGATGGAGAATATGGAAGAAAAAAATATTGGTGGGGCCCCATGCATGGAGGCAATGTATGTTGCTAATTTGGTTGATAGGGCCCTCCTCACATGGTCCCATGTTGAGAGAACAAAGTGTTGGTGGGACGGAGGTAAAGGTGGTCTGACTGAGACTACACCAAAAATGTAGGGAATTAACACATGCATATGGCCTCATTTCTCCTCTGATTTATAGCACTGCACATTTTTAACTTGGAAATGGAAGACATGAAAAACTACAGAAATCATTGAAAATGATGAATACTTGACGACAGTAGCAATAATTGAACATGAACAAATTTCGATCCCGTCCTTTGTGCACTAGGGTGTGCCCCTAACAATCAAGGAAAACAAATCATTCTGGATGCATTTCACTTCAATTAGCCTTGGCAACGCAAGAATGCATGTACAATTGCACGTCGATCCGACACAATTTAGAGGTGGCGACAAAAGCAGTCTTTTTGCCATCGTAGCTTACGGGTTTTAAACAAAAGGTTCATGGTCCCGTAGCAGCTTTTTCACAAGAGAGCTGAGCAAACGACTTTAGCACATTATGTGCGTCGAAGTTCCGTCGGTTTTTGGTGAACCTGTGAATGTTGTATGACTTCAATTGTTAAGTTATCCGCTTGGCTTTAGACCCTCGTTCTGGGTAGTGACAACGTACACTGCGCATGGCAAAAAGTGTGCAATAACGGTCATGGATAAA
This sequence comes from Ashinkailepas kermadecensis, assembly GCA_034440615.1. Classification (NCBI taxonomy): domain Eukaryota; kingdom Metazoa; phylum Arthropoda; class Thecostraca; family Neolepadidae; genus Ashinkailepas; species Ashinkailepas kermadecensis. The sequence continues at coordinate 324,419 of JAOTOM010005066.1, forward strand.
GTCGGACAGCTTCGCTTCTTGTTGGGCACAATGGATATCGGCAGCCGGTTTGGCCCCGGGGAAACCTCACTTCATGTGCCAACTTTGGGGGCATGCTTTGTGAACGTGCTCACGACATCGCGCCGGGGTGCAAGTACAAGCGGATAACTTAGTAATCGTAACTCTTACAACTTTTGTAGGCATACAAAAAAAGACGAAACTTTAGTGTACATAATGTGTTGAGGTCATTTTTCTAGCTTTCTTATTTAGAACGTTGCAGTGGGCCACGATCCATAGATATACACCTCGTAAGTTGGGGTGACATAAAGCGACATTTGCAACGACCTCTAAATTTTGTCGGATCGACCTGTAATTGTGTGCGAAAATGTGTCCCGCTAATGATGATCGAAACAAGATGTAACTCGAGCGATTTAATGTTCGGTTCTTTGTTTGTTTCGATTGTTATTGTTTTTGTCTTCTATTCTCGTTTTTTTCGGGCCTTCCAATAGGACACGTAATTGTGCACGTATACATTTAGATTTTCCGTAAACACGCCGGTTTCTGCGTATTTCACGTGGTTTCTTGGTATAATTTCAAATGGAATCAGAGGAATCTTCCGATGTCTTCATACGATTTATAGCAGATGTACCATTGCCACGCGAAGTCTTTAAAAAAGCGCAGCACCTGACTGCCTTCAGGAATTTCGCGTTTAAGCAAAGGAAGAAGCTTAGCTGACTGTTTTTTTGTGCAGTCGCACGCGAAACGCACAGAAAATGTAAACTTCTGGTTTGAGCTGGATTTCTATGGATAATATTGCATTATCCATAGTTTGGTATGCTGATATAAGAACACACCAGCTTATCAATGTCTGTGAATCTCAATGTGAATGTCAGCTTACGAAGCTCAACGTGTTTATGAGCAACATTATCAGGTCCAGAAATAATAGCAAGCAAAATTTTTACGCCAATATGCCCACTGCAAAATTGTCACATTATCAAAGTATATTGGAGAGATCGAGATGACGCTGCCCGCCTTCACGGGGCTACTCCGCACCAGAGGCGCGATATAGAGGGAAAGACACTTGGGCATGTACCCCCATCCATGGAAGTGTGGCGACTCTCTGACCGGGAAAAGCACCAACGATAGGCTGCAATGCACTATGTCCCCCACCCGCTTAGCATATTTTTAAAAGCAAAAGATGTCTTTATCAGAGGAATAGGTACGTCTTTAGAAGAAAAGAGCCTCCTGAGAGGAATAGGTGCCCTTTTGATATGTACCGGTGTACCCATTCAACCTCCCCGGCTCAACAAATTGTCAGTCTAAGGTGCCCCCCCCAATGGACTTTGAGAGTTGTTCCTATCCGAGGAAATGGTGCCCCTCCAAACGATTCCAAACGCCCCTAACTATACACAGTTGTACGCGTTGATGAAAGAAGAGCATGGTCTGGGCGTGGCGTTGATATTTTGTAATTACTCCGAATGATGGCTCTTTAAAGGTTTGGGAATATTTCTCTATTTGACCCGTCTTGAGTCAATGACCAACGATCGTGGCCCGAAATTTGTTCAAGATATGCAAAGCAGAGGTATATGAAGGTACTACAGTTTCGTATCTGTGTCTACTCATTCGGCAGCTATCCCGGAAAAACCTGAGGACGTGGGGCGGGGATCTCGAGAGAGCCTCACCCTGGGCCGGAGAGAGTACTACATGAGCGTAATACCATAATTCCACTGCAAGCACAAGCAAAAGATAGACCTAATGGTTTTCTACGCTTCCTAGAAAGACCAGTTCGTACCATCTACTAATAGTACGACCTCTTCCGTGCTTCACGCTGTTAAATATGCCACATTTTACCTAAAACGACTCGTAATTCGGAGATAATCGTGTCATTTTGGTATCAAATGAGCCTCTGGGAAAGTGAATTTGAATAATCAAATGAGCCTGTTCTGGGGTACGCCCTTTGGCGGGCGTACCCCATACACCATTATATCTTACAAAAACTGATATGGCAAAAACTGGTACTAATCAACGCATCAACGGCTGGAATACCTCGTGTAGTGTTCTAGAAAATACCGGAAAGCTTAGCTGTTCGCACCAAAACCGTCTTCTCCTATTTGTCCAAGTCATTACGTTCGCAGTAATTAAAAACATCCAGTAGAGTTCGCAAGCTAGAACCAACAAGTCTTCCTCTAACTGAACCCGTTTAATTTCAAAGGCCATTATACACGTGCTTTCCACGACACTCCTCATTATATTTGACAAGACCTTAGCCACTATTTCACTATAACTATGTTTGCTATCAATGTTACTACTCCACGACGATGCGCTATGAAAACACTCCTCTTCCTTTTGCTTCATTTATGTAATCTACGATCATTTTCCACAGGCCCGACGAGAAGAAAAGGGGAAAATTACTTGGAAAATCCAGAAGCCGAAATAGCTTTGCTATTCATCTTACCCTTAAGCACATGTAGACAGTCTTCACTTGTAGTACGACCATTGCAGGAGTTCTTTCCATTTTGGTTAATTTGGGGAAATCTATAGAGGTCAGATTGTCCTCGATTCGCCGATAGCTATTACCTGTATGACATGTAGACTCATATAGAACTGGAGACAAAAGCAGTCAGTGCCATATTGTTTTAGTCATTTAATATAATGTTTTCTTTTCTCCTCTCCCTGACCTCTGCTTTACTGCTTCTGATGCCAATCGCTCGAATGGCACGCGTGATCACCTCTAGCTTCAAATCGAAACCGTAAACATTGTCCCGTATACGCTGTCGTTAGTATTATTCACTTTTAATCTCTGCACACGCACTGTAAATGACAAGTCATCATTGAGAAGGATATTGTTAAGTCACCATAATCCATGTCCCTTCGCATATGTATACAGTATAATTCCAAAATTTACTTCGCTGTGATTGGTACATTATGACTTGTGTGGAGATTTACTCTCAAGACTATTGTATTTAGACGCTGAAGCATCTGATTACCGACCAAATTCGACTATCAAAAAGGTGCATCACATTTGAAGTGAACTGATATTCTTGGACGTTTGGCGTGAAAAACATCCCAGAACTGCTAGGTATACCTGGCGGTGACGTAGCTCTTTTCAATTAATTCAACAATCAAGAATTGCGTACGTGTTCAGCCATAGTTATTTGGTATTTGTGTCCGCTTTCCTGCTTAGACGGACATTTGTTCAATCTAATCTGAAGTTCAATTATTCAATTATTTTTAGGTTAGGCGGACAAAATGGCGAGCCAAAAATAAACGTTTGCTCCTGTGGGAAGGATTTGATTTGTGAATATCAATTCATCTGTGTTGCATAGAGTTGCGTTTCACGAAAGCTATTCTTTCCATTGTCACCACAATTCTGCACTGTAATTGGTGAAGTTCGCTCGCGAACACATAAAAACTGATATCGATCACAATCGTCACATACGTCATATATGTGGCAAAACGACACCCCAGCAGCTGATTGCTATTGTCCAGGGTTGGGCTAGGCTTAGTCTGACATGAAGCAAGCTTGCCACAGGTGTGGATAATATTTTGCTGAAACAATCTACATAACTACGTGCTGATTTAGTACACTTCTTCGCTAGCCAGGATCCGGCAAAGGCGGCGGATTAATTCTTCCTTGGGGGGGGGGGGGGGGTGATGGGGGGTGATGGGGAAGCATCATTCAAAATCGTTCAAGACTTACCACACTTTTGGTTCGCTTAACTGTAACCCTCGCACGCTCCGGAGCGTATCTTCGTCGTTAAAGTTCATGAAACTGGATGAACAGATGCAACTGCGCCTCCCACTTCATCAAAGTTAAAGACAGATAATGTGGTGACCGTCAGGTGTTGCAATAGGGTTATGATGGAGTTCAGTATTTAATTCATGCAGTGCGAAACTCCCAAAGTCCGAAAGCCTCGAAACAATCAGTCTATCTATCTCGGCCTAAAACCCGAAGACCTCAGAAGCTGAAAAAGATCATCCGAGGTACAGCTCGGCCCCCGTATCCTTTAATCCACCTCTAATCACTTTGGAAAGCAAACCTATGTATGCACATTAGCTCAGCTGATTAGTTTCAGCAAGCGAGGAAGTATTATCATTACACTAGAATCTGGTTTGCTTCCACCATGAATGAAGGATGTCTCATCCCATCAATAGTCCCAAACTTTATCGTCTTCAAATTGCAATGGGTGTCCTGCAACAACCTAGTATGATGATGATAATTTTTGTTCAGGAATCTGAACAAAGTCCTTCATTGTCAGCGCGACGTACTCCCCGGGTATTAAACGGTGGAACATTAACTTAGAGGTAATACATTAACCCTTCTCGTCACTCCGGCAAGATCCTCACACACCGTCACGGGCGAGGGGTGGGGGCTCATTACATTACCATCTAATTTCCAAACTAAGCGTCGCACGAAACCGGAAGATGTGTCATCGGAAAGCGCTCTACGAATATGACTAGGAACCACCCGCAGCACTTTATCATCTCAAAGTGTGACGTCAACAGGGGGTATTTGTGGTCACGATTGACGTCAAGTTGTAGAGTTTATTTGGTATATTTTAAAGACAAAACTTGCTTGGAATCAGAAAAGGGCGACGAAATGGACCGTGATCCCAACATTTTCGCGCATTCCAAAATACAACGTTTTTATTTCAAAGATGTTGAGTTTTCGACTTTATTTATTTTGTTTGTGTGTAATTGATAGAACACACCGAGAAACTGTGTTTTAAGTAGGATAAGCCCCATAGAGATTGCTTAACTTAGCAAGAATCTCCGATATTTATCCCTAATAGCAAATATGCAAAACAAGTAAGTCATCAAAAACGCAAGATTCCAAAAATTCCTCTGGGGCACCTTGTTGCATCTCTAAAAGTAAGCAATCGCTGAAAGTTTCATTCAAACATCTTCACTCGTTAAAGCGTGACGACTGGTTGAACACTTTTGAAGGTGACCTCACTTGACATTAATTATCTCGAGACCGTGAACGACCTGACCTTAACATTTTCACGAAGCATGTCAAATTGATGTAGGAACAGGTATGCCAATATTCGGCCCGCTGTTGCACGCTTTTTTTTTTAATATCCGCGGAAAACCTAATGGGGGTATAAAAATATCCCCCGATACTGCACGGGTTAAGATGCAAACCGAAAGATGTTTTAAACGTACTTCGCCTAAATATGTACGAAGGGCACCAGATGTTCTCACCCTCAGTTACCTAGTTCTCTCACCCTCTAATGCCTAGTTACAAAGTGTGGCCCATACTATCTGTCCTAACTCTTAACCTCCAAACCGTAGTCCTATCCCATCTCATTAGAATGGTAGAAATATGTCTAACCGAAGCGCCAATCCATTTGCAAGAACATATTTTCCCGAACGCGTGTGCCGGCCGCCCGCCGCAAGCCGAGTCAGCCGTGGCCAAGCGGCGCGGACGCCTCACTCCGGCACCCTGCCGACCTTGCACCAAGTTGCAAACCTGGGTGGTGTCAGGCTGCAAACATGAGCGCGTCACATCTCCACTGCAACTTTCGGCTTGCTCACACTTTATCTACGTAGTACACACACACACTCCTGCTGGACACACACGGTCACATATATGGTTAAAACCGAGGATATCGAGAAAACCCGGCAGGGGACTGGTAAGCATCTGACAATGCTTCAGACGAAGTTTGAATACCGAGGACGTCAAAAACGTCCTCGGTATACACCCAACGTCCTCGGTTCCCAGGTGTGCAAACAGAAAATGGCCTCGGTATGCACGATGTACAAGTGCACACACACACACACACACACACACACACACACACACACACACACCCATACACACACACACACACACACTGTCACAGGTACTGCCCTGGACAGATCAGGTGTCGGACAGGGATTACAGAGAAAGAAGACAGAAGTCCAGCAGCTAACTGGTTGTAATTTGAAAGCAATTTGATCTTATGATTCACACTTTGACCAATAGAATGCCTGTCCTCCTTGGAGGGGGAAACTTTCTGATAACTGGGAAAGGAATGTAACAGAAGGTATTCGCGGATCATAGAGTGGGAGGAAAAATTGTCTGCCTCCAAATTCAATAAAAAATAGTTGTTACTGATGCTCCCTCGCACTCACACATTTGCATACAGAAAATACATTATCAGTCGGAGAAAATGGACTCGGGTTAGACAGGAATGAGGACCACATAGTGCATTGGTTTAGTTCTCCCGCCCCCTCCCTGGCCCCGAACACAGTGGCATAAAGCTACATTTTAGCAAATACAATTTGGAAATTATAAGGTACAAACCTTAACGAAGGTCATTTTCCATTACACTGACCACAACTATGGATCCCGTCCATGTTGTTGATGTAGCACACGTAGGATTCGCTATCAATGCTCTTTTTCGGAGCACTAGTGATTTGTAAACCTTATTACGCATCTGGGTTTTGTCTAACCCCAATATCGAGCAGCCAATTACATCTTCAGGTGACCTTCGCATAAATTGCGTCACCTTTGGAACACTCTATGCCTCAGGAGCTAAAAGTTATGTGAGACTTTGATTAATGAAGTTTTGTTCCCAAAGCTGATCATCTGCAAGAAGATACTGGTTGAATTAATTATCAACCTTCTTCATAAAATTGTCATTTTTTTCAGTAGCCGGCGTAGTTTCTTGTAATGCGTCCGATGCAACATGGAGGATAGCTGTAACGCAGCAGATTGATACAAAATGTGGATGGTTCATTACTAATATATGTAACTCCTTGGTCAGCTTGGAGTGTTTCGTCCGGGCGGAGAATGGTTCATTGCATTTTAACAAGCGTACAGCGCCTCGACAGCACGGTCCGATGTTTCGCTGAATCGATATCATCGGCAGCACCGGTGACATTTAACTCGACCTTGACCCGATCTGTTCTTCTATGTTCCGAGGAAGACAACGTCGCTCTGTTGTCGACCACGACCAACACAATCAATGACGGGGTGGGCAATCTCGCCCCATAATACCAATACAAGGACAATATCAGCACAGCGGGTGGCCGCGAGTGGCTGTCTCGGTCGGGTGGTGCACGCCATGGGTACCGGCACGCTGGCGTGCAGCGATGTGGCCGCGAGTGGCTGTCTCGATCGGGTGGTGCACGCCATGGGTACCGGCACGCTGGCGTGCAGCGATGTGGCCGCACGTGGCCGTCTCGGTCGGGTGGTGCACGCCATGGGTACCGGCACGCTGGCGTGCAGCGATGTGGCCGCACGTGGCTGTCTCGGTCGGGTGGTGCACGCCATGGGTACCGGCACGCTGGCGTGCAGCGATGTGGCCGCACGTGGCTGTCTCGGTCGGGTGGTGCACGCCATGGGTACCGGCACGCTGGCGTGCAGCGATATGGCCGCACTGCACCACAGTCGCTGGAAGTGGACCCTGACCCTGTGGTCATGCGTGGCAGGGTCAGACCCAGGACCTAGCCAGTGGTAGGTGCGCGGCCGACGGCCCCTCACCACATACAAATCCATCATAGCAGGGTCCGAATATGTGGTCGACAGACCAGCTTGATTCAGACATCAAAATGTTTTTGACCGGAGTGGGAATACTATAGCTACCTTGACCTTGACAGCAAGTATTCAGCCAACAAAATGTAGACCACTGCGGAAAGACTATATTCTCATTTGTTTGCCAGATATAAAAGGCCTACAAGTTCGACTCTCCCCCTCCCCTCCTCTTACTTCTCCTTGTCCTCCTTTTCTCGCATACAGAAGGAAAATCAAATAATAACAGTCTAAACCTCCGCGATTTTTTGGGGAAATTGGAAGCGAGAGCAATGCGATCAGCGAGTGCTCAAACATAGTTGGACGTTCGATATGCGATCATAGACATTAGTTAGATAATTTCCTCATCCAACCTTCATCGCATAGCAGCGTCCGCAATGTAGGCTACCTGAACTAGTCAAATGTGCAGAGATTGTTGTGAACTTTAGGTTTTGGAATGCGTCGCATCAATTGCACGATTGTCACGTTGAATTAACTTTGCTTCGGATGTATAATCTGAACAGTCGAACGATCCCGTTCCATGAGTTTACCCAATGGTAATGTAGTCAGTCTTTCTACAATGCATGCACGTCTGCAGGGCATCACTAATGTCTACAATGCATGCACGTCTGTAGGACATCACTAATTTCTACAATATATGCACATCTGCAGGGCATCACTAATGTCTACAATGAATGCACTTCTGTAGGACATCACTAATGTCTACAATATATGCACATCTGCAGGGCATCACCAATGTCTACAATGTATGTAAGTCTGCAGGGCATCACCGATGTCTACAATGCATTGACATCTGCAGGGTACCGCCGATGTCTACAATGTGTGTACGTCTGCAGAGTATCAGGTCGATATAAACATTTCAAACATGGTTTTTGGTTTTCTGTGTAATATGTCCAACAAATTGGTATCGGACCAAATGAAGAACATCTGATGAAATGTCTGCTTAATCTGAAGTAGAATTTCTGAACCAGGAACCGATGATAGATCAGCAACACAACAGGAATTATATGAAGCCAAACAGCCTCAGGTGATAGTCGAATGTCATGGAACAATTTCAGTGTGACAAAACGTATGTGAACGCATTTAGCTAACGAACCCGGAATCGCGAATGGTAGGTTAGTAAATTAACATATTTGATGAGCACCTGCTAAATGTAGTGTCATAAAAGATTAAAAAAGAAATGACGAAGCCGAATCTTCGTAGCATAATGGTTGTTGAAAGCGCGCATAAAATGACATGGGATGCAAAAGAAATGTAGAATGACAATAACTCGTTGGTGTTTCTAATCTCCTGTATTTTTTGTTTGCATGGCCGTGATAGTAGAGCCAGTGACCCGGCCATGACGGTTGGGATGACACAGCATTAAACACGCCTGGTGTGTTAGTTGCTGATGCATTTGACACCTCGCATTCGTCTCCTCCCACACAGCAACAATCATACAGCAATGGCTTCAGTTTCATCCGTCGTCAAGCGATCCAAAGAGGAGATGAGATGGTTGCTCTGCTCGTTCATAATGAATTACAAGTTAACACGGACGTCTTTGGAAATCACGTTTCGTGATTTGGTCACGTCCGCATAAACCATCGCAATGCAGAGCTCAAAATGATCCCCTGATATATTTCTGAGGTAACTCCCGAACCCTGCCAGCTACTGCTGTCAAACTTGGCACATCTTTCAACAATTGATGAGCGAACATTGTGTCAGCAAATGAATACCAATTTATCAGGTCCAGGAGTTAGGGCAGGTCAAAGTCGATCTACGGCGTCGTCGAAATGAAACATTTGTCATCAACAAATCGCAAGAGCCACTCAAAAGTGAAGCCAGTGTGCATCGACAAATGATGAGATTAAATTTGGAAGCGCATCCTCATGCCAGGGCATCAAGTCAAGCAGAGGTTTAAACTGAAAAAGGTTGGTGTATATCTTTGCCTAATGTTTTTTTATATATCGGAACATATGTAATGACCAAATGATGTTACAAACTTCAGCTTAATATGAGGTCAGATTAGGTCTCACTGCGATGTAACCTACTTGAATCGTCACGGCAGTAACATGTACCCTGGAAGTCAAAACATGAACTACTGCGAAGTAAAATGGCAAAACCAGGACAAAATTGCGTGCCGATTTCGTATCTAATCTGGAGAGGATAGGAGGTGTCTTCACATTTCAGAACATAATCTTCAAGCTAAATAATATGTGTAAGATTTGTTTAACATAAAGTGAAAAGCTCAGTTCCCTAACATTCTCAAACCAGGGAAGACATTGGCTTTGTTTTGGTGACCACCGCTACCATTTCCTAAAGGCATTTTCCTTCTCGAAAGTTCATCTCATATTTCCGGATACTTGACCTTGGTCTGGATCAGTAATCTTGACATTAGAACGTGACATCTGTGTATCACAGCATTCTATGAGGCACGCTAGAATAACTTTCAATCTTTAAAACATGTGAAGAAGCGATCGTCTATCATCCTCAAGGCGTTTTCTTAGCAACGTCTATGGAGATACTTAACTGAGGGGAGAGGGAGGAGAAAAAGAGGGAGAGAGGGGAGGTGGGGGAGATGGAGAGGAGGAAAAGATATTGCACGCGAATGGGTACAACACTGGTGTACTTGCATCTTGCATCCGCAGAGCAGGCACGCGCTATTCGACATCGACATTGGGCAATCCAACACTAGCCGGAGTACAGCAGTTGTTCGTCACTAACGAGGCAATCCAGCACTTGCCTGAGTATAGCAGTTGCTTGCCACGAACAGCTCCCCAACTTCTCTAATTGGCTACACGATAAACATGGACAATTACACCTAATAGTGCACCAATGAACGGGCGCAGGCTACGTCTGACAACTAGCCACACATACCTAACGCATACTTGTGATGCATGTATGCTTCGTTTTATCTTTCCGGCTCGAGTCCATTAACATGTGTCATTTGGCTGTGACAGCGGCTTTCAATGGTCCTTGTCGTGCCTACTGGTCTGCGTATCAGCTGTTCGGTGTCCGGCCGGCGTCCATCAGCACGGACGGCGAAGACAACTGAGAGAGACACATCAGCACGGACGGCGGAGACAACTGAGGGACACATCAGCACGGGCGGCGGAGACAACTGAGAGACACATCGGCACGGACGGCGGAGACACTGAGAGAGACACATCAGCACGGACGGCGGAGACAACTGAGAGACACATCAGCACGGACGGCGGAGACAACTGAGAGACACATCGGCATGGACGGCGGAGACACTGAGAGAGACACATCAGCACGGGCGGCGGAGACAACTGAGCGAGACACATCAGCACGGACGGCGGAGACAACTGAGAGTGACACATGAGCATGTGCGGCGGAGACAACTGAGGGAGAGAGAGAGAGAGAGAGAGAGAGAGAGAGAGAGAGATATATATATATATATATATATATATATATATATATATATATATATGTGTGTGTGTGTGTGTGTGTAGAGAGAGAGAGAGAGAGAGAGAGAGGGGGGAGGGAGAGAGAGAGACATCAGAACGGACGGCGGAGACAACTGAGTGAGACACATCAGCACGGACGGCGGAGAAAACTGAGAGAGACACATCAGCACGGACGGCGGAGACAACTGAGAGAGACACATCAGCACGGACGGCGGAGACAACTGAGAGAGACACATCAGCACGGACGGCGAAGACAACTGCTGCCCTGCGACATGGCTGTTCAGAAAACCAGTCTGACATTTGATACCACTCTGCAGGCAATGTCTGGTCATCCGGGCTCAGCCGACTCTAGTGGCCTTTAGTACAAATATATGATGTCCTCAGCTCACAAAGCTGATGGAAAGGTCTAACCGTCTTGTGACCGTGATCATGGAAGCGTAACTGTATAGGTAACGACAATACTGATAGTTGCAATTATGCATTTACTACACATGCTCAACAACAGCATGATTCGTACAACAAAATAACACTGGACCGTTCACCACTGAAACAAACGAACTTATTATGCTACAATGGGTACAATTCGGGAGACCGCGCCCGGCCTGCGACGCTACCACTGCTACATTTGCAATGCAGCTGTATGGCGGTGACTCATGTCTTGTCGCTCACTGAAGCAGTTCACGTAGCATTAATTCCTCACTCGTCGCGTGCAGCCCCCATCCCGGCTGCTGCGCCTCCCGAACGGCTACTCTGAGTATGAAAAGCCAGTTGCATCTGGCCGAGAAGCACCACTATCAGCTGGCAGTATGAGAATCCGGTCACATCTGGCCGAGGAACATCACAGCCCGCCGGCAGTATGAGAAGTCGGTCACATCTCGCCTAGACACTTGGCCGAGAAACGCCACCACCAGCTGGCAGGCGGATGGACGTTCAACTCTCTAGCTATATTATAAGCCTTCTGTAACGCACCAATGGGATACTGCGACTCTGGTTTACGGCTATGTTTGCTAAGTGCGCTCATCTGTTGATCGTACACTTAAGATTGATATGTTATGAGGCGCATTGCGATTTTACAGCCTCTGCGCGTAACCCAGCTCCCGTTGATGGAATGATTTGTCAGTGCTTATCGCATGTCATTTAGCTTCGGTATCAAATTGGTGTTGGATGACCTTTAACTGTATTAGTTTGTAATATTAAGATCAGAACATGCACCCACGTTGTACCTATTCTGACTGCAATGATGCTCGCTTTTTGTTGCCCTTGAAAAGAGTATGATACCAAAACGTCGGGCATTGTAACCATTTTAAGATCTTATGGTTAAAAATTAATACAGTTAAAGGCCATCCTAAGCTATTTCTGAACTGCCTGCTGTTCAAGAATAGCTATCGTATTTTTCTTGTTGTAGATGAAGTGTTCAATGCTTGTATAATTAAATTAATACGTTAGTCAAGTAAATTAACTTTTAAAACTTCAACACATAAAACATAACAGGACAACAACATGACAACCATCAAACTCCTAACCTCGCCACATATAAACGTGGTCTTAGATTCAGTTCAATTTTGGCATATACAGGGAGAACTTCAACAAAATCGATAAAGAAGTGTCGTGTGAAATTGATCAATGCTGAAGCTACCGTTCTGTTCAATCGATCATGCATATTGAGTAATCATTGTTCAAAATGCACTGAAGCACATAAGAACTATATATGTATATATATATATATATATATATATATATATATATATATATATGAATATATAATATCAAGCGTGTCTAATTTTTATATGACTATTCGGTATGTGTAATCTGTATAATCTATAATTTCAGATTGGATAACTTACAGAACTCATCCTACCCTAGTTCCTATGCATTGTTCCAACAGGAACGTCAGCCATGTCACAACAACCCGATAAATCCAAGTTATTCGATGCTATCCGCTAGAGTTCACAGCAGATAAAGATCGACAGGGGAAATTTCCGGCCAATGGAAACTATGGCTATTCGCCTCCTCAGAAGAGCATAAGCAATGTTTGAGTCGCTGCGCGAGGAAATCGACGTTCATTCGGTTTTCAGTGAGGAATTGACAGATTTCGGTAGCTGCAGGGGGAGCATGGCGCATCCACTTTCACATCACGCGTACAGGAATCGGCGAGGGCACGACAGACTAACAGGGAGCTGCGGTGAGTTTAATCGCCGTTTATTTATGCTTCAGTTCAGTAGAATTCAATCGCCTTCATACACCACTTAATTGTGCCTCTTTCGACGTGTGTCGTGTACATTGTTTCAGACAGCTACAGAGATCCCCTCAATCATCACTGTGACCTGTGCCCCCGACACACACACAGCCACCGTGCGATCGGGGGAGGGGTTCCGAACGGATATATATATATATATGGTGGTGGGTGTGGTCCACTGACAGAAAACTACTCGTCAGGGACGTGACGTCACAACGACATTGGTGACGTCATCTCCCCGATGAGCGGATAGTAAGGCAGGTGGGAAGGAGACGTCGCCACGCGAGAACGAACAAATGCGGGCAGAAAGAGCAGTATCTCCAGCCATTGTCACACTGAGACACTCAGTGTAATGGGCTCGGCTGTCGACAGGAGAGAAGAGCAGTATCATAGGCTAATGCGGCACTGAGACGCTCAATGTAATGGGGCTCAGCTGTCCACAGGAGAGAAGAGCAGGAGGGATTACCGAGTCCACCTGCGACCAATCGGCGTGAGAGGTTGGCGACGCTATGTAACCTAGCGAGTACGTGTCGTATCTTCCAAAGTTCATAACTTCCAACGTTCATAATTTCCCAATTGGAAGTTACTTCCAAAGATTGGAAATGAACTTTCAAAGCAGCCCAGATAGGACGCGGTCATGTTTTCCAAAGTTCATAATTTTAAATTTGGAAGTTCGCTTCTAAATTGGAAATTAGCTTCCAACTTGGAAGCTAAGTTCCAAAAATTGGTAGTTAGCTTCCAAATTGGAAGTTAACTGCCAAAAAATACAAGTGAACGTCCAAAGTAGTCCGGATAGGAACCTAGCATAACCTAGCCTAACCTAACCTAACCTTCCAACTTTTTAAAGTTAACTTCCAAGTTTTGGAAGTTAACTTCCAGTTTGGAAGCTAGCTTCGAAAGTGGAAATTATGAACTTTGGAAAATATGAACAACTCCAATCCGGGCTGTTTTGGAAGTTGATTTTCAATTTTTCCAAGTTAACTTTCAGTTTGGAAATTACGAACGTGGGAAATTAAGATGTTTGGAAGATATGAACGTCCCACGACCTAGCATCTCAATGCGTCGTAAAAGAGCCCAATGAGAGAAAAACAGCATCATCGGCCACTGTGGCAATGAGGCGCTGAGTGTAATGGGGCTCCACTGTCGACAGGAGGGACTCGTTTAAAGACCCTAACGGATGGACACAGGACAGAGTATGGTAAATGCGCAAGGTAATACGGTATGGTACGTTGGCACTGGACGTATATAGCATTGCGTAGCGTTGTATATAGCAACGTATATAGCACTGCGCCACTGCATATTTCCGTGGTCAGTAAAGCGATGTAGCGAAATCCGACAGACGTTAATAGAGTGATTATCGAATGATGGTGGCAAAAGCGGCGTCAGGAACAGTTCAAATTTACGTCACTTAAGGGGCCACACTTATCACTGCGCTGTCGGGGAAGCCGTCACGATTAAATACATTATTCTAGGAAACAACCAAATTCCAATATCGCAATTGTAAATTGAAAATAAATATGTTAGTGCAACAGTGGCATAGAGACAGATGGGAAACAGCAGTAATTATCAATCTAAGGATGCTAACGTGGCGGAAAACTGCCAATCCATTGGCATCAAAATAACGGTAAGCATCTAAAAAATGATGCCGAAATGTCAAATAGTCACCAGGGACCTTATCAAAATGAATCAATACGAATATGGGCCTGTAGTTCACGGTTTCGGCCAAGAGAAGGAGGGAAAGGGTGGCCGGCCATCCCTACCCAAATGGAAACGGAAATTTGTCCTGCAAGAAACTCCTCACCCCGTCACACCACAGAAGGCCCTGCCACTCTGCAAGATGCTTTTCAGATTGAATGTGGCCTGTTCAAACTGTTAGCTGTCCCTTTAGACTACAAATCTATTTAGTCTGGAGGAAGATCTGTTCGAGCTACAAGAGTCCATGTAGCTGCATATGTCTTATGCTGCTCCTCCTATCTGTTTTACTGTAGCTTCTGTGTCGAGAATTTCCTCGCGGTGCAAACTGCACTGACTCCAAGCCACCAGCCACATTTAAACAAGGAGCGGATTTTTTCATTCAAATTCAATCCGAATGTACGCTGGAATGACTATGGGATCGGGACCCAAATCATGCAGAGCTTGTTACATCTATGAAACAAGCTGCAGGATCTATAGATCCTGCACTCATCGCCTGATTGTTAACTAATTACACGGCATCACCTTAACACAAAATGAACGGTGAATGGATTCCTTCTGTTAGTGAATCAGGCGGATTTTCTCGAAATCACCAGACCAAAAAAAAGTAAGGGCAAATAAATAGCCCTAGTCCGAGACGAAATGTCTGTGACGCTTCTGTTGGATGTTTTTATTCAGATGCCTTTTGACTTACTTGGTAGCAGCCTTGGGCTGTGTATTTATATTTACCTGCCACCGCCTTACCTTTCAACACCAACAATGCAGTTACTAAAACGTCATTAGGGGCGCTGGATGAGTGACAGCAAGAGGTAGACGGTCTTCTCATGCTCCAGGCACAGGATCGGCCACCATATCGCGACAGCGAACTGGTGGAACGATTGCAACTCTTGACAGTCCGTTAGATCCGCAACTTATGGTGTTACATTTGCATGTATGTGCACGAATTTCGGAAATAATTGGAACCTATTTCGGCCATTCGACATGTGCATTCGAATTCGAGATGCTACTTCCATATGAGACAGAGGAGCTCAATTATGGGATATTGGCTGCAATTTTGGCATATGGGCAAACACAAAATGGAGAAAAAAAATATACCTTCACCCGAAATTATCCTTGCCTAGCATAGCTTAGATGTCACCGAAACCGGGCTCATCTGGATGATAAATGAACGTGTCTCAAGCTCGAATGCACTAACCAAACTGTGGAATTAACCAAAAGTGCCACGCCATGCCAAAGCCTTTCTTTCCTCCATAGTTCTCCCGCTCAGTTTATGCCGCATCCAACCATTCAGCGCAGCACTCCACATGGAACTGCCTGGTAAAAAGATCCACGGACCTCGCGGCATGCAGGTCACGTGACATGACGCAAGCGGTGTAGCTTTTTCAAAATAATGAGGGTTATGGCACACCAGAATGCAGTAAGCTA
The DNA here is from genome assembly GCA_034440615.1 of Ashinkailepas kermadecensis. Classification (NCBI taxonomy): domain Eukaryota; kingdom Metazoa; phylum Arthropoda; class Thecostraca; family Neolepadidae; genus Ashinkailepas; species Ashinkailepas kermadecensis. Next base: position 340,680 of record JAOTOM010005066.1, read on the forward strand.
TTGCCATCCAGGGGTTGATCATGGAATTTGCGTCGAGGGAGGGGAGCACATTTTCTCGGAGGAACACGTTCGGCAAAAAAAAAATTGAGGAGTGAGGGAGTGGGTGCACTCGAACATACTGAAGGGCGCCTTTTCGTCTCAAGGGGGCGCTATTCCTCTGAAATCTGTGGCTCAAAATCCGTTGAGCGGAAGGGTGAGCTCGAGCCTTCCTAAACGGGCGCCTCTTTCGGCCGAAGGGGCACTACGTTTCCATTGTGGTGGGAAGCAATGTTCCACTGTTCCTGACCCCACCCCTGTTTCCATCCTTGTCGCCACTTCAGCATCCAGTATTCAATGGATGTCATATGTTCGTTGCAGCAGACACCTAACTTTCTAGAGATAATGTTATGCAATTATGCATATATTATCGATGAGGTAGTAACCGTATTTTCATCTTTCTTTTTGCCACAAACGTTGCAAAGTATATCAGCATTGCAGTTTCGACCAGAGGCATATAGAGTTCAGTGGCGTTGCTAGGATTTGATCTTGGTGCGAATATCTGAAGAGGGCCCACTATCTACTTACCCCGCCCCCCACCCACATTTTCTGAAATTCCTCCGATTTCGGTCACTTTATCTTCACAGGGCCCCTATATATATATATATATATATATATAGATATATATATATATATATATATATATATATATATAGAGGAAAAAAATGGCAGGTACATGGGAAATGTGTTACATGCATACAGCATTAAGCATATATACAGCATGCATACATACATACATACATACAGCGTTAAATACATGGGGACCCTTCCAACTATCAAGGGCCCCTCCATCGATCTAGAAACCCTTCACGCTAGCCCAGCCAAGGGTCCTCAACAACAAAAAAACTATCTCTTGACTCGGGGTTCTCTTCATCGGCTGGGGACCTTTTCCGCCAGCCCGGGGCCCCTTTGGTCGGTCCAGAGGCCCTTGCTAACGCCACTGATCGGGTTTGATGCTCCTGCGACTTATGGTGTTGACCAGTGGCGGTCGTCAAATTACATGCTTAATACGGATCGTATAAAAACTAGCTCCGAAAGATAACGCAAAGACATACCGAAAATGGTTTTCCGTTATATAGCATGCCTACAAATGAAATGGTCGTGATGTGACAAGATACCCATGAGCAGCAGTCACACAGCCTTTGCTCTGCCCATACTATGCGGCATGGACTCAGAACCTCGTCGCTAGCTAGCATACAATAGTACACATTTCTCTTCGCGAAAATTCGTGGATGAAATCATGGAGAAACGGCTGAATAGGATCCCAAAGCATGTTGTAATCAATTTGTATATATGATGCACTCCGGAAGGCAAGCATTTGCTACGGTGACTCTTGCACAACTTGACACTGATCACCAAGAAAGCCGTCTCAGACTGCTGGAACTGCAAAACACTGTGCGATTCTTCTATGATAGGGTGAAGGTTGGCCATCACATACGTAAGCTGTGGGGTACCTGCTCCCACTGTTCCTATACTGCTGGATTACCTTTTCGCCTGTCCTCGCCATTCCATCAATGCTGAATGGCAAAAGTTGTGAGATATGATGCACTGCAGGTAGTTCGATCTTAATCTTATGAAGTGCTCACAGATCATCACAATTCACCCCCGCGATGTGTTGGCGCGGAAATGGAATGCCTTGAACTGGATGTGTGTGCCGTGCAGGTTACCTTGTTGAGACTGACCAGCATTGTTATCACTCACCAACATTGGCTTTGGCATTTATTGCCTCTATGTCTCAGTAAAACTCCATAATGTGATTGCCTTAAATATGGAATTTCTGCTTGCTGCGAGTATTGTTGACTAGCATGCCCGATATCACCTGCATGTGATATTTGATGGTTGGGTAATGCTTCCATGTTGATATGCCCATTTCCCGAATATTTTCTGGGTGAAATTGGAGGGTGGGCAGTTTGCATGTATTTCTTACAACATACAACATACCTGTCCTAAATCTTTCAGAGACATATTGAAGGGTTTTAAGAATGATAGTAATATTTCTGGGATGACCCTTTTTTAAACAATTCATGAGCTTTCGGAGCTCTTAGCGGCTCCGTCGTCAGATGGTATGTGAATTGCATGAAGCTCATGAATTTTTTTTTTTAAAGGGTCATCCCAGAAATATTATTATCATACCAGTCCTAGATTTGCACCTTATTTTCCATAGTTGAAAGAATGTATGTTTATATCTGCACCTAAAAGCATTCCAGTTTAATTTGTGTTAGTTTAAGGAAAGTATTATCAAATTGCTATCGCATTTATTGTCGGAGATCATTTCCGAATATTGGATGGGCATTTGAGATTATTGGAGCGTCATGTTCAGCAATGGAGGTACATGTGCCATGCCAAAGAGATACATTGCACCCCCGAATGACGTCACAGCACATAGCCGGCGCCTGACTGGTGCCCGAAAGTCTGCGCCGGCTGGACCAGACTGGACCGCCACCGAATAGCATCCATCGCAAGACGTTTTCTTTTAGCAAAAAGGGTGTACATAGTTTACAGAAGATACTAAATTTGTGTGACGGAACTAGGATTTGAAACACTGAAACAAAGACGTCTGACCGCAAGAAATGTCTCGGATGGACAATCGGAATTTGTGACACCCTGGCGCTTAAACTTAACCAATGAAGAATGTTTTCAGGAGAATGAATTTCATGGCATGCTGTAAGAGGGTTTTGCAGACACATTGTATATCCTAGGTATTTTTATGGAAGCATTCAATGAATTGGCCGTTTCGCCCATGCTACGACACAACTGTTCAGCTCTGCTACACTGCCGACCTTATCGGCCCAGTTGCCAGCTGACTCTACCATGCGGGGAAGGACCATGAACAACAGCTAATTATATTTGCACGAGTGCACGCTTTTAAAGAAGATTTCTGTCATGTGTCTGTGCAGCAATGCAATCGATTGATATCCGTGCAATTCACCCGAGTAATTTTAAGTCATAAGAGGTATCTTATACTCGATTCACAGAAATAGTTGGTCTCTGTCGACTCTGATCAGGTATGATTTGAATAGTATTTATGGCTGGATCATGGATGTCATGCCTTGAAAGTCAAAACATTGCTTGATACACCCGTTTAGTGGGTTGAAACAGTTGCTTAGCAATTGGTAGTTGTTTGCAAACGAAAGCAGTATTTTTGGGCTTCATCGATGCCAACTTGTATTAGTTGTGCACCTTTAATATTCGCAGATCATTAGGGATCACCTAATCGGTAACTTGTCTGCTACCTTCAGACTGCGGGAAAACCAATCTCATGCGGTAGCAGCCAGGCTGTAACAAAGTGCAGCAGCGAAGCAACCAAATACTGAGTGGCTCAGCTTTCTGCTGTTTTCCCCAGATGGGATAATCTAAATCATCGTGAAACACACAAACGAGGACATTGCTAGTTCTCCATCGATCTCTTCTGCTCCAAGCTAGACTATGTTGCATTGTCTATGATGGTGCCGGAACTTCCGGGAAGCGAGTGTTAAGTGTAGTGCATTGCTCTCTGAAGGCTGTGACCGGTGCGCATCGGATCTCGCCAAAGGGAAATCTGCTGCCCGAAGTCAACGAGCCACCACTTGCTCTGAGAAGGCAGATGCTTTGTATGCGCTATGCATGTAAATTGCGCCGTTTCTCTCAGAAACCAGCTTACCAAGCGATGCCGTCACGTCCGTCAGCGATGCTCCACATCCGTCAACAATCCTCCACATCCGTCAGCGATGCTCTCACGTCCGTCAACGATGCTGTCACGTCCGTCAGCGATGCTCCACATCCGTCAACAATCCTCCACATCCGTCAGCGATGCTCTCACGTCCGTCAACGATGCTGTCACGTCCGTCAGCAATGCCCCACATCCGTCAACAATCCTCCACATCCGTCAGCGATGCTCTCACGTCCGTCAACGATGCTCTCACGTCCGTCAACGATCCTCTCACGTCCGTCAGCGATCCTCTCACGTCCGTCAACGATGCTCTCACGTCCGTCAACGATGCTCTCACGTCCGTCAGCGATGCTGTCACGTCCGTCAATGTTGCTCTCCGTCCTTCAGCAATCCTCTCACGTCTGTCAGTGATCCTCTGACGTCCGTCAGCGACGCTCTCGTCGCACTCTATTAATCTGCTCACGGACGCAACCACAGAAACAGACCTCTGTGCACTAGAATTCGTGGCCGCGATATTGGAAGTCACCTAAAAATACACAATGTGGTGCGTTCCCCACATATGTTAGCACTCCCTTGGCGGCTTCTGACACTGGAACGGAGAATAGATCTTGTCTTGACTAACATATACATATATGAGGGATATTTTATTCGTGACGAGTTTCGAGCACGAACTCTGGAGCACGTACCGGAATTGCATACCGCCAATACAAAAGCCTTCACGGATGGGTCAAAAACGCCTGCAGGGATTAGAAGCGCCTGGGCTCACCCAGGCGCTTCTAATCGCAAACGAGCGGCGAGCCGTGTCACTTATGACACGGCTCGCCGCTCGTTTGCGCTACGGAGACGGAGACTTCGCGCTACGGAGACCCGTTTGCATATATGATCTGGTTGAACCTTATAAAGCGCTGGACTTCATCGAGATCGGGGATGAAGAAGGTTATGTTTTTCCAGATCGATGAGCAGCCCTTTGGCACTTGAAAGTTTTAATTCCATAATCCCCTTACCACAGGACACTGCGTCTTTTCACTTTATTAGATCGGGTAGGGAAAGCCGTCCACCTAGGCTGGATATCGAGCCACGTAGGTATTGTAGGCAATGAGCAAGCCGACGCTGTTGCCAGACGAGCGGCGCAGGCTCAATTTCGCAGGGCATGCCTCATCACTGTTGCCAGAGCTAGAGGTTTCCCTCGGGACCATTTCAGGGACCATAGCGGAACGCTCATCTGAGATAGGCCTGGAGGGAAATCTATGCGGTTTAAATTCAACCTAAAAATATCACTTTGGTCACATATGAAACACAAAATGCAGCATCAAAATGGTCTCTTTCTTCGTCGGGATTCATGGATGAGGATTATGCTTACATCTTTCATATTTGCATAACTTGTGTTTCTGTGACAGGAAGGAAGGAAGAGAAAAGCTGGAAGGGAGGGCACATGGGGAGATTGTCCTCTTTGTTTGAAAAATGGAGCTGCTCCCACCATCACCCCCACACCCCAATATTGCTTAGGCAATGCATTTCAATGATTTTGGTTGCAAAATGGTGGATCAAGCCAGCTGTTTGGGTGGGATAATGGTCATCGTATTTTTTTGTTCGGGGAAGGGATTAAAAAAAGAATCACCAATAAAAAACCGTTCGTGGGTTTCCATTCACCTCTCTCTTTCTCCCTCCCTATCCCTCTCTCTCTCTCTCTCTCTCTCTCTCTCTCTCTCTCTCTCTCTCTCTCTCTCTCTCTCTCTCTCTCTCTCTCTCTCTCTCTCTCACTCTCTCTCTCTCTCTCTCCATCTCCATCTCCATCTCCATCTCCATCTCCATCTCTCCATCTCCATCTCCATCTCCATCTCCATCTCCATCTCCATCTCCATCTCCATCTACCTCTCCATCTACCTCTCCATCTCCCTCTCACTCTCGCTCTCGCTCTCATCCTTTCTTGGCAATCTTGGGCAGCAAATCACAGGCCGTTGAATCCGGGAAGCTTTTCAGAAGACACTTCACCTGTAGGTACGAATCAGTCGTAAGCTATGCTATTCTCGTTTTATGGGAATAACAATTATAAGTGGAACTTCTGCGCTTGGGAGTCAGCTAAGGAGATGTGCTCTGGGCCACTCGCACCGTCAATCATCACCACCCGGTGACAGGCTGGCCAAGCAACCCCATCCCCCGGCCCTCCTTCCGCGCAGAGCTCGGCCTGCTCGGGCATCAGCCTATATCACGCTTCGCGTCGATGATGCTGCAACGCGGCCGGCGCCGCATCCTGGTGACAAGCGTTGTCTAATCAGGGAAGTGTTCTTCGTGTTCGACAGATATCTGAGAGCACATTTCAAACTATCACCAACTCTGACCATCGATAAACACCGCTGGGGTTCCGCAGCCGACCGCCATTCAAGGTCCAAATGCCAACGAAACCTGGCAAAAATTGGTTACTATTCCGATCTGTAGCTGGCGCTAACTACCGTTATATGTGGGAATTATCGTTTAATGCAGGACAGCCGAAGAAGCCGGAAGAGACAGCAGTTGATTCTCCGACCACATCAAGCGATGATCTGGTGAGTTTCCCAGCAAACATGTGCAGGGCTCTGGGCGCAGTGTGATGATAGATCGCTACTTCACCTCGATTGACGTAATGGAGGATCCGAAGTAATGAGATTAATCGCTGTAGGAACTGAAAATAGAAGCGAAAAGCCCTGCCTGGAGGCTCAAGAAGCTGCAGGAGTGTGAGCCATACTTCACCGAAACCACATACGGGAATGGCATGATACAGGTGTTCTATTTCCCCGAGGAGGATAATGTCATTCTGTGTTCATCAACACAGCATGAAAGGCGTCAAATCGGCAAAATGCGGCAAAAATTATCCCAGAACAAATTTTGTTCGATGACGCCACAAAAGGCTAAGTGGACACCTGCGATGCAATGATTGAGACCACCAGGGGTTCCGTGAGAAGGTGGCCAGCAGCTGTGTTCCTGTTCCTGATGTCGGTCGAAACACTCCAGGCACGATCACCGCATCTTCAGCCTGAACAATCCTACAACACGCGAGAATGACGTCGAGACGGTTTCACGGAAGTACTACTTGCAACAGCTAGGTATCCACTTGCTGAGGTCTGGCATCGAGGCTCGTGCTGATTAGGCCTCAACGAAAGTAAGGAAGATAAAAATCTGAATTTGGTGATTAGCAGTTCAGTCAACGTTATTTACTCTTTTTGTCATCGCTATATAATGAACAAGCACAAGCGTAGCTTTGTCATTTCTCTCTCCCGCAATAGCTACGAACTGCCAAATAATTATTGGCTGCCAACCTCTTGTGGCCTTGCTCGACATTCGTATGATCTTAGTGTATATTTTGTGTTTTGCCTGACCATAGCGGTTTGCAGTTTTCTTGCCCTATAAAAATCATTAATTCGCCATAGCTTTTTAACATTAGGAGCGCGGGCGGCGCAGAATGCGCTTTTGGCGGTGCGCGCCAATTAATTCACAATTTGGATATATTGAAGGGTGCAGGAATCGGAGGATGGATGGGATGGGCAGAGAAGGCATTTCTTCAACTTTGGATGAGCTTAAAATTGATTCTAAGAGCGCTGCATGGAAATAATTGGCTTCAAAATAGCGCTTACCCCTCCCCATTATAAAGGGGGAGAAATGCGCCAGAGGGGGAGGGGAGGAACACCCTAGAGGTCCCTCAGAATTGATCGTTTGATTCAATTAACGCATTCGAACCAGCGCGCTTTATCACATTTGCTTAATGATGAGATGCCATCGAAATTTATGGAAGCCCCTGAAGCGCATCTCTTGTGTTTTTCTCATTTGGGGCCCAACCCGGATTTACAGTTATTAGTAACCATGTAAAAACACAGCAAAGCCCACATCAGAATTCCTCAAGTTAGAGGCAGGTGTTCCCCTTGACGCGCCTCTGTCTTGCAAGACATGTTTGTAGGCAGCGTGTAGCCAGTGAACTGGCGAAACTGGGGAATGTATTTCAAAAGTAATGCTTGTGCAATGCTTCTCAGGTAAGTTAACGGCGAATGCCATACATTACAAGTGAGACGTTTTGAGCGACTCTTTCCCGTGTAGGAGACCGCTTTGACAATTTGTGCACCTCTGCATGGGTGTCTATTTAGATGGTAAGTTCCTGGAGAGTTAGGACTTGTAGTAATTCCATTTCACCAACATTCTGAGGCAGCACGCATTTACGCTTGGAAAAGGTGTGTATTGTATTATTGAGTTGCTGGATTTAATGTCTACACCTGATAATCATTTCATGCTTCGGAACAATTATAAGCATTTCAATTGTTTTTCCCAGAAGACCATAGAATCGGGAAATGGGACAAGAGAGGGAGGGGTGTAATTTGCTCAGGGAGAAGTGGGATGAAACAAAAGAAGTGGGTAATACCAAGTTCACCGTCGACGCAAGAATGCATGGGAAATGCTGGCGTACCTCACATCCCCTCTTCACCTGAGCCAGGGGCGGATCCAGGAATTTGCATGGGGGCACAATATCACTGGAGGGGTGGCTTCGGCTGAAAATTCGCTGAGCGGGGAGGGGGTGCACTCGAGCATACCGAAGGGGGTGTCTTTGGCTGAAAATTATGTTGAACGGGAGGGGAGGGGGATGTACTCTAGCATTCCCCGTTGGACGCCTTTCCCGGTTAGAAGGTTGTCTCTTTTCTATGGGGATGCACATGCTAGTAATGCCCCCTGCATCCGCCCCTGCATCCGCCCCTGATCTGAGCATGACGTAGGAGAAGCGGATCCAGGAATTTTGGTCCAGGGGAGTGTGAGAGGGATTGATCTGGAGGGATGCGATTTTCCCGGAGAGGCTGCACTGGATTACTTTGTAAGATTTCTTTGCAAATAATAGGGAATAATAATAGAGAGTGTCCCTGGCCCTTTCTACTCAAAGAACGCTTCCTGCTGAAAAAAAAATGAAGCGGAAACGTGCGCTCCACCGTTCCTGGACGGACGCCTTTTCCAGTCAGAGTGACACCGTCTGTCTGTGGATGGGGCGGGGGACACATGCCTCTGATGCACAGAACACTTCTTCGGGAAACTCAACACCTGTCACTCGATCGGGGCACCTCCGCGTAGCGTATTCTCGGCGAAGAACGTTTGTCCCAGTTACCCTGCGTCCCACTTCTCACGGTTCTCCCCTACATTTTCGGGGACCTTGCTCTCCCCCTGCAATGTCGACTCGGCCAGTCCTAATCACTTCAATTTCAGCATGGGCGCCCTTCAATCGAGTTCGGGTCCCCAATTTTCTCCATGTTTGGCCCACGATTTTTATATATAATAAACTGACGCCCATGTTTTGAACGTGCGTATGACTGCTGAAAGCCACACAACATTTTTACAAATTGGCCATGCTGGAGAAGATGAGATGTCGACAGCTCCTTGGACCAACCTGACTGGAGCGTCCTCAATAATTATAAAACAATCTGAATACCCCATATCACTGTATGCACCTGATCAGTTTCTGATAATGAAGGAGGATGAGGGGTGTCAGAACCGGTAAGGTTGTCAGGATTTGCATAGCACAGCCGCGGCCCTAATGAAGCCGGCTCATGAATTCTTCATTATCATTCAACGCCGAGCTGCAGGGAGGGGTTGAGCTTTCTCTCCTGAGGGTGGGGGTGCTGAGTCCACCCGTTGCGGCCTGCGCTATGCGCTCATTTCTGCACTTATGATTGCGCTTATTGAAGTACACCAGATGAAGTAATTGTGAGTGATGACTGCTCGAATCTATCCCTCAAATGACGACATGACGTTGGCGAAGCTCTGGCTCTGATTGAGGAACATGGTTGTGATTTATTTGACGCGAAGGCGGCACAGCCGGCGGTTGATTGGGATGGTGCAGTGGTTCAGTGGCGTTCCGCCACGACAAAAACTTACCATGGGAGAGTGACGCATGGGGATTTTGGAGATTATTATTTTCACACAAGGCCCATATGCTTAATATCACACGTCGAACATGCTGAGTTGATATGTCCACTCGCCTCCTAGGACAAAACCCATGATAGGAATGCATTTTGAGAGGAGTGAGGAAGAAAGGGCAGTGACAGATGAAGACTTGCTGATCGGGTGTGGAACGCGCTCCGACGTCTCCTTTTTGACTTACCGGTTATAATTAAGACTTCTCGGACCAGGCTTACCGTACCCAATGGTAGATCTAACCAATCAATTTTGCTGATCAGTGCAGGAGGTATCTGGCGAAATCAACCCAAGTTCGGTAGGAAGTTGATGCTGTCGTATTGCAAGGTCTTGAAAACACGCAAAGTGTTGAAAGGGCATTTGCCATGCCACTTTGGATTTGCTAGTGACCACCAAATAACACAAATGTCAATTCAAGCTCATAGTGCTCAAAGGGTATATTGACAGCGACTTGGAAACTTGGGGAAATGGACATTGAAACCAGCAATGAGCCACCAGACCATCCGTTGATGTGATTTGTGCATCAAGGCCGATGGGCGGAGCCTAGTAGCCTCGCGCATGTGCAGACGCATGTCCGTTGAATGCACTAACATGTCCCCTCACGTACCACATCTGCGATGCCAAAATTGCAGAACCAAGCAAGAACCGACCGAAGAATCTCTCTCCCTCTCATCCGAGAACGGAGAAAATAGAAATTGAGATCGCACCGACTCCAGTTCGGACACCAAACGCCACCTTTGGGAAGCCTCCAGCACCACCGAAGAGGCGACGACGCCACAGGGGCTGCAACTATACGTAGCCAGCCTGCCAAATTGCCCTCCAACAGCACCACGGCAGCACAAACACGAGCTGCAGCAGCGCCAAAGACGTGCTCCCGAGTCCCGCCAACGTCATCTGGCCAGTACGAAAGACGCCATCAACTCCCCGAAGAGACCCAACGACGCCATTTTGGAAGACGCCATCTTGAAGCCACACCCGACAGCAGACCGCCGGCCTACCACCAGTGCACAGTGCTGATCAGTGATAACCAGTGCTACAGCTCCATATACCCTCTAGACATTCAGCTCATCTATCTGCAACTACAGGTTGGTCCGGCGGTGCCGTTGCCCCTCCCACCCGCCGCCGATATTTGTAATAAGTGTGCACCTTTCTCTTCCAACTCCAACGCCAAACCCACGACCCACTACACGCACCCAACATGAACACGGACACCACGACCAACACCCCCGACGGGTGATTTTTATCTCTGCCGCCGGAAGAATGGGGAGCCCATGGGCTCCCTTGACCCCTGGCTGGTGGAGGATGAGATCACCCGTTGGACACAGGCGCCCCTACACGCATGCCAAACTAAAACGGGAGAGCTTCTGATCCAGGCCAACAACGCGAAAGACGCAGACATACTAACACGCATTCAAAACATCACAAACACACCCATCACCATAACACCGGCCACACATCTCAACACATCACAAGGTATCATATACGCAAGCGAGCTAGCCCGGTTGCCGGAGGATTATCTGACCTGCAGGCTCAGCAGCCAGGGGATAGTCTCCGTCTACAGCCCCCCCCCCCTCCCCCGCCCCAACAGACAAACCTAACACACACATCCTCATACTGACTTTCAATACCAAATAGCAACCCACACACGTCAAAGCTGGTTACATCACATACAAAGCCACACCGCGGGCACACCCCTCCCACGACGCTGCTATCTCTCTGTCAGGGATACGGCCACTCGAGGGGGGCTGCAAGCACACAAATCCCACCTGTGCTTATTGTGCCGGCCCGCACCACGCCAACACCTGCAATAGCGGCACGTGGCAATGTGTCGGATGCGGCGGAAGCCACGGCTCCCGGGACGGGGCCTGCCCTCGGTGGAGGAAAGAGAAGGAAATTCTCCTCATCCACTTAGAGGGCTGGACCCCGTCGCGGGCAAGGACGTGGGTCACTGACCAGTATACGACGCTCCACCGCCAAGAGCCGTCCACACAAACACACACATCTTACACGGCTACTCCACTAGAACCCGCCGAATGCTCCAGAGAAACTCAGACAGACCCGATAATCATCATTAGGCCACAGCCCATAACTCAGAGCACCGCACAAGCACAGGATCCATCTACAATACCACACCGTGAAGGGCTCAAGCCATCACCCCTCTCACATCCACAAGCACCTCACGCACGGCGCAAAAACCAACACAACAAACTCGGACCAACCACAGATTCAGATACATACTCATACGACGAATACAACAACCCAGACAACACCTCATCCACTACCCAGGTACCTACAAAACGATCAATCAACAAAACAAAGACCACCTCCAGGAACAACAAGCCAAACACCCGTGCCAAAACCGCCCGACACTAAACACCCGAACAACTCCTTCACCTTCTCTCCCAACTTTGCCCATGACGTGTAATATACATTGAAGAAAAAAACAAACAAACAAACAAAACCAAACAAAAACCAAACAAAAACAACAATCAAACAAAACAAAAAGAAACAAACAAACAAAGAAAAAGCAATCAAGCAAAACAAAATGCCAAAAACAAAACAAAACAAAACAAAAGGCCCATGTATGATAGTGATACATATGATAGTGATACAAATGATACATATGTATGTTCTTTCATTGTTAAAACGAAGGGCGATGCCCCGACCCCACCCCCAACTACGCTCCGGCACCGTCCGGACCATCGCTACTCAACTAATCTATAAGGACATAAACAGCCGATATCACCGAGAAGGTGGCAGGCTGGTACAACTCAATACAACAACAAACAACACAACACTACGAAACAGCCGACATGACCACAGGTGGCAGGCTCGCCAAACTCAGCAACGACAATAATTATTTTTCTAAGTAGTTTGGCGATGCAGACGTCTCCTGATAAATATAAGGAACGTGCGAGAGGTGTCCAAATACGCCGATTTAAAAGTGATTTAGGTATCTGCATCAGGGGCGTTGATTTCTGAACATTATTTATGCATGAGGCAATGGGAGGGCCCAATGCATTGGGGGAGGGGGCACCTCATAGGGTCCATTGTTGAAATTGAAATTAATGGGGGCAAGCCAACACTGGGTGGCAAAGCTCCCTGAAATGCATACAAATCGACACCCCTAACGTGTAGTGACAACCAGGCGAAAGTTATTTGATGAAGTCAACCAGCCTGTTGGGGTATCAAAGGTTTCTTCCAGTAGAAACGGAAGCAAATTTCTCCAGATCCGAGTGCTGTTACCTGACCTGGCCAAGGGAGAGATAAAAGTGGGGCATGTGTACGAATTGGTGAGCTGAAATAAATGTATATTAATTATTGCATCTTGGCTAACCCATGAGGTGCATAACGCGGAATGCTGAGAGTTTGGAACATAACGGAATCTCTCAATGCATGAGAGGTTACTGTTTAGACCCACTTAAACTCCATAAACCAACGTATTGCGTACCGTTACCATCTCTGCGTCCCAGACAATGCGTGCTCACCGGCAACAGCGTCCCAGACAATGCGTGCTCGCCGGCAACAACGTCCCAGACAATGCGTGCTCGCCGGCAACAACGTCCCAGACAATGCGTGCTCACCGGCAACAGCGTCCCAGACAATGCGTGTTCGCCGGCAACAACGTCCCAGACAATGCGTGCTCACCGGCAACAACGTCCCAGACAATGCGTGCTCGCCGGCAACAGCGTCCCAGACAATGCGTGCTCACCGGCAACAACGTCCCAGACAATGCGTGCTCGCCGGCAACAGCGGCACGCGCAGTGTGTGCGTATGCCCTTACCACTAAAAACGTAAAATTAACTATTGAATTTCCGACATCAAAGAGTTGACTTACCATGGCCCCTGGACCATGCGCTGTGCGTAACAAATAGTGAAAATGTATGATGCGGAAAAAAGGAATAGCTGTCCAGGAGAGGAGGCTCCTTTTGGAGAATTGGTGGAAGATGTGTATGATGAGATGAAATTGCATCTGGAAATCTGCTATGCGCAGTGGATCATGACTGACCGGTGCACGCTGATTGACAGGATTCAGTCACTGGACACGTTCCTCGTGCTACGTGCCAGTGGATCAGGACTGACTGGTGCACGCTGATTGACAGGATTCAGTCACGGGACACGTTCCTCGTGCTACGCAAAGCGTAGTTCGATTAACCAAGCACCATTATATTAAAAAAATCAAAAGCAGCGCTTTCAGCCATCTTAGAAATATAGTTGCTCGGGAAGAATGGTAGCTGTCGGCGAGTTTTTTTATTATTCGTTCATTATGCGAGACCAAACCTAGGGCTCCCATTGGGCAGTCATTCGTTTGTCGCCATGCCACAGTGCATCCGTGTGTCGCCTACTGGCGGGAGGGTAATTCGGCATGCCACCAAAGCTTCTGCTTCATATGCGACGCTACAGAGCGCACTGCAGGCATGGTGCATGCTGTTTGGGTATCTGATCCGAACGCTGAAGCTTCGCATATCATGCCTGGACACATTCTTGCTTTTCGGATGAATGCGCTGCTCAATATGAAAACCGTTTTACTTCGCGAATATTTGCTCTCACCATCAGGATTTGACTTCAGCTGCGATTGGCACTTCTGTGGGACATTGCATGGGAAGAATGCCTGTGATGGCATTGGCGGACGGTTAAGAGGGTTATAGCTAAAGGAAATCTGACCGGTCCCTACCGCAATATAATTTTAACGGCACCACAGACGATGTTCAAATTTATTGCGACCAGGTTTATTTCAGTTATCCGTTTTATCTTTGCTAGCGAAGAGTAAGTGTTAGACGTCACCGAGGCACTCCAGGAACGCTTCCCTAAGTCGTTGACTGTGCAAGGGACCAAGGATTTGCACAAGTTTTCTTCCATCGATCCACGTACCATGGCAGTGTATGAAGTATCGGGAAGCACTGGGCGCAATGTGCAAGAGGTACAATACTGAATTGGTGAACAATGTAGTTATGCAATTTTTTGTTTTGCTATGTCTGTTTTGTGTTGCTTGCTATTCAGAAATGTGTAACCCATACACAACGGTTTGGCGGCCAACCCAGAAAACGAGCATAACAATGGCAAAAATAATACCTTCAGAGAAAATACCTAGTTCCGAACATTTGCACATGCAAAGACCGACGCCAATTTCTAAAAAAGACAAGATTTTCATTGATATCGCATCAAGGTCGGGTCAGGTGATCTAAGGCCATGTCAACTGATCAAAATTCGAAACCTTAAAAATCAAAATGCGGTAAGATATCCTGCAGTTCAATGTCAACTTGGAAATGTACATCTTTTGACTGTTTACATTATTTTCCTTGGATATATAAGCCGCTAAACACAGCCGAGTACCGTGATCGCACGAAAATATCTGAGGAAAACTTCGTGGCCGTTGATATGATCAAGTTGAAAGCTGCACCGCTCGAATCAGAGCATTAGATAATCTCATAGCCTTCCTTACACAAACATCTGAGATATGGGCCGTTACCTCGATCGATCTGTCGCGGTACTGCTGATGCAACATTTGATTGAAATATATCTTCATGGAGGCGGCTGATGTCCGTTTCCACGGCACTTCTCGGGACATTTGTAGTTTGTGACATTCGTTAGAGCAGCCATAGGACAGTTTGTTGATGCTTCGCAGGGCTATGGTCAATTTCGTGGATCAGTTTGTGTCTGTTTACCTGTATAGTGCACCTTATCTACTATTTTGGCAACCTTTTTTTGGGACGCGCTAGGGATGTTTCTTTTGTTTTTCAGAACACGTCTGCGTCGCAAAGTTGCTTAGGAGAACCGTGGCATTATCCTAACAAAAACAGCTAGATCCAGGAACATTTAGAACTGGGCAATGTATGACAGCAGGTGTGAGGCCCACTTAGTGATAATCAGTACGTGCTGTGAGATGATGCCAGGTGCTGCCGTGCATCTGGCATCACTTGATGGGTGCTGTCACTGTCATACATTTCAGACTTGCCTTTTGTCTACTGGCATGCACTTTCGATCTATAGAATATCACACGTACTTTCCCTTGATACTGCCAGTCGGAAATTATGTAGCTAAGACTGGCCTACCCGTGACCTACCTAGCGTGTCGTGCTACAGATGCCATTCAGGGCAAGGTTTCCTGAAAACAGCCGCTATGTTTCGAAACTAGCTCGAACTGTTCGAAAATGGGACGCAAAGGCCTGACGGCATTTATATACGAGCATAGACAACACCACGAATGGAAGTCCTGCAGGCGTATCTAGTTGGTTATTAGATAGGTTATTCATGAGTGCAGATATTGGAAGTCATTTGATTGATTAGGAAAGACAGGGCGCGGGATTGGTTCATAAAAATATAACATTTGCTGCTTCACCATTTCTCACACGATGCCATTGTACTTTTGTTCGCTAATCGCTGTACTTCGAAGCATAGCAACTGGCGAACAGAAGTTCGCACGAACAGATCTGTTGGTGCGCCGTTATTTCGCTTCGCTCGCTGCTGCAAGTAAAGTTATGGCCTATTGCGGACTCTGCTCTACAGGACTCTGTTCTAAATCACTCGGTGAGGTGATCATGACTTGTGAGGAATAGAATTCGCTATGGTTCATGTCTTTGCTACGTATCATGTATGACTTCTGATAAATATTTGCATTCATATGTGAATTCAACCGCGTGTTCCCCGGACGGCCTGTGAAGGTTAATATCAGCACGCTGACGTTATTTCTCAACACCATTTTCACTGCAGCATCCATTTGTATTGCATGTATTCTGAACACCATCCGTTCCAAAGGTAGTGCTCGATTGCGAAGTCCATTGTTCAGCAGTTCGTGATTGTAGTAAACCAGACAATCAAATAGCATGTTAGCATTGCCCTCCGCCCCTCCAGCCCCCTGTGATAAACACAATCTCCATTTTCAGAGCCACATCGGTTATACTAAGAACCTACTTCATTTTTCCGCATATGTCTTGAGCATTTACCCCGCCCTCAGCGAAAATTGTTGAACTGAGGAGAATTACTGCATAATTTCAGGATATATTAGGTTCGTGCCTCGTCATGCACGCTACGAATCATAGTTCTGTTGGCATACCGCCACATTTTTGCGCCTTCCTTCAGGAACTGTATAGCCCTCACACCATTACATATTTTTTACTTCAGCCGTCCTTCAGGAACTGCATAGCTCTTCTAACACAACTGTCGTGTTTTTGCTGCGATACTTCACAAACTGACCAAGCCACCATATATCAAAGGCAATCTATGGAAATGAGAACCTTGGCTCTTGGCCAGTCCGCATCCACGACACCACCATTATCACAATATGTCTTTCGATGGCCTTTTGTGTTTTACAATATCGTAGTTTGTATACAATCAAGTCTGCCAATATAATTTCGGCCTTCTCAGCAAACCGTTCTCTTGAACATATTATTTCATTGTTATACAAATATAACTCTTCATCTCTTTCACCTTTCTTTGCGCCGGGGAAGCTAAGAGAAGAAGTTAGCATGATATAGCTAGGCAGTTCACAAACCGAAACAAATGTGGTGTTCCTGGTATTTCACTTAATTGAAACGTTTGTGATTTGCACTGAAGTGCAACTTCCTGCTCAGTAGCAACGTCTGTGGTGCAACAACTGGCGCTATGTGCGCTTAATCCTGGAGCAAAGCTGAGGCTGCACACGGAAGCCCACATGGAAACTGCGCAGTTGGTTTAAGAGGTCCCAAACTTTCACAATTTGATCAAGTTAAAACTACATGTTCCGATGCAGGAGCGGATCCAGGGGAGGTCATAGGGGACATGGGCCTCCCCATGGAGGTGCGGCGTCCCTTTGACTGAAAATACGCCTTTCCAGAACGGCCAGGTGCACTCCCACCCTCCTTCAATTTATCAACCGACCCTGAGCAAAAGGGCGCCCCCTCAGGATACTTGATGCACCTCTTGAAATTGTCTCAATCAATGGCGAGCCTCCAGACGGTCCGCCGCATAAAACAATTCTTGGATTTGTCCCTGATCGCGCTGCATTTGTCTGCTGTCAGTCGATTCCACTCTCGTGATTTTGGAAATAAACATGAAGCAAGTCTGTAATTGCCATTGGAGAAGTTGGGCTGTGTTTAGGCACCGTGAACTCCTAATGGATACGATGCAAACTAACACTAACTTGCTTGGTCCATCCTTTCAAGCAAATTACTGAATCTAGTCCCTAATTTAACGCGCTTGCTATGATTATCCCCTGGCTTAGAACTGAAGAAGCACATTGCCTCTGCCAATGTATCGGTCTAGCTGCATGAAAAACATGGTCCCGGAATCTAAATATAGGAAGGAAGCTACCCGAATATAGACACACACGCACACATGTCCAATCACACACAAACACACATACATACATTCGCGCGTGCGCGCGAGCGCTCACATGCACATACTTATGCGCACATGCACACGCATACACGCAGATAGGCATGCACATGCATGCAGATAGATAAAAGCAAGCAATGTTCTTGTCGCGCCCTTAAGCTGCAAAGATCAATCAGTACGATCAGGAGAAAGACTGAGGGAGAGAGAGAGAGAGAGAGAGAGAGAGAGAGAGAGAGAGAGAGAGAGAGAGAGAGAGAGAGAGAGAGAGAGAGAGAGAGAGAGAGAGAGAGAGAGAGAGAGAGAAAGGCTGGTGTGTGAGCATGTAGTATGAACCGTACCGTTTGGCACATATTAACTCGAGCTGCAGATTCACCGGTGGCCCCGCATGACATGACTTTCTGTATTTAGAACCAAGAGATTCAGGGCTATCAGTTGCCAACCGAATCAGCCCATACCATTTGCTGGTTTCGAAGTGAAATGTAAAACTTCATAGCCTTCGTAAAACTACGAAATACATGTTAACCCACTTTTGGCGTTATCCATAACTCGACGTCAAATTGAATCAATGGACTTTGATTTAAGTGTAGAGGACTTTGTGCAATTGTCGATTGCGGATTATGTAGCTTAATCCGCTAATTCACTGCCAGAATGTATTGAGGGAGATATGCGGGTCACTTGGGTGAGACGTCACTCAGTGCTGTACTACGGTGGCTGAGCAATATGCAGGATATCGTCAGCGGCTGGCAACTGTTGTGTCAGCAGCCATCATATCTCACTCGCCAGACGGCTCCCATCCAAACGGCGAGACATTCAATTTGGTGGGCTAATGAGCCGGCTGTTTACCCGGTTTGCTGTCGATATCGCCGAAGGTCGCTACTGCCGTCGTCCGCAGCCTTGCCCGCAGCTGAATTTGCATATTGCTGCTGAGGCGTGCCGGTGCAGAATGCCAGAGGTATCGTGCCGGGCAAAATTTATGCCGGGAATTTCACACCCAGATACACTTTATGACCAATTACTTCTGTGTGCCGATACGGACGCTCCAGCGCAGCTCACGTTGCGCCCATAATACAGAGCCAATTACGGCGGCTCTCTTCTACTAAGACCTGCGTTAATGGCTGGTTAGACTGCTGAGTGGTATTTCCCGGAGATTAGGTGGTCTGGGCACCACGTGTTGACAAAAATACGTTCTCAGTGGGACGCTGGATGATGTGTGAAAGTGAACCTCCGGGAAGTATATTATCGGCAAGCGAGCCGACATGACGTCGCACGTCATGTCAAACGTCTCGCACAGCTGTGAGGCAGTCATCTGCGCCAGCATGAGACAAGCTGCCACTGGTGACGTAATCGATAGCATATAAGATGGTGAGTCCCGCCTCGAGCCAGTTGGATGTCCCCGGCACGCTGTGTGTCTGACTGCGCTCGCAGCGCCAGTGTGCCTCATCATGAATGTCGGTCGACGTCCGCCCGAAAACTCATCAGCTTGGATATTCGTCGGGGCGGATTTCGACGAGGCAGCGGTTACAGCTTCCTCGAAGGAGGTCATTCACAGCGAATATCGCAAATGTAGCATATATGGACTGGTGATCAGGTGGAAATGGTGCGCTGCCGGTGGCTGTCGGCGCCACACGCTCAAGGTATATGAAGCGATTCCAGAACACTCGCGCTGAACACCCCGACTAGTTCCGTGAGGAATTCGTCAGCTTACGGGCCAAGGCCGGGCGCCGGCCTGCCGTGAATAAACCTAGAGAAGCTGACGGGTCAGCAGGCGGGCGCCGCCCCGCCGTAAATAAACCAAGCAAAGCTGACCCCGAAGTGAAGAAGAAATACAGATTCTCACAGCAGAACTAGAAATCAGAATATTTCTTATCGAAAGAACCTGCAAACGGTTTGATTGTTATTATTTCTTACATTATTCGTGGACATGTGGCTAATCCGATAAGTCACGTATGTAGCACGTATTTAAATGAAATACATATTAGTTATCTGTGTTATGTTGGAGTGAGGATTGAGCACCGGTTACCACAGCTTAGGGAGAGCCAGAGAGATAGAGAGAGATAGAGCGAGAGAGAGAGGGAGGGAGAGAGGGGAGAGAGAAAAAGTCGAAGTAAACTGAAAAATGACCAGGATAGGTTTATACTCAATTTATTACACACGACATAGATAAAATATGCTAGATGTGGTTAACTTGTTCAGGAAAGTTGTTCGGGTACATGCGAAATTTTCAAATTATCTGAAAGCATTTGCTCTTAAGGGCAAATGCTAGCGATATAACCTATGGGAAAGTAGCTCCGCACTACGGAGTGAGTTTTTCATGCAGGATGCCGTGTTCGTGCACACATAGTGAACCGTGTGAGCAGTTGAGCGGCATCCAGCCGTGCGTGTGACACAATATTGAAGTTGTTGACCGTAGCTGGCGTGCACCCTGCACTGACCCTACAATGCGACCCGCAGACTGTTATCTTTACCATGGAAAGTTGAAACGAATTACGCAGAAGTCAACCAGTTTATTAGTACGTCGATTGCCAGAATTGTGGTTTTGCAAAACATGCGCCATCTCCTAATTGCCTTTGATCGATACCTAATAGCCGGGCGCCTTTTCGCTTTAGTTGTGGTGTTATCGTGTTTATGCTATACCTCCGAATATGCTCTTCTACCTGGCCACTAGCGGACCCGGGGAAGGTGTCAGAAGCACAATTGCCACCCCTCCCCTACGTTTCCACCAACGTTTCTGTGTTTGTGCATGTTATAATTTTCTCACCATATTTCAACCTTAGGGCGAAGCCATAATAGTAGTAAGTTCTGGAGCCCTAACGAATCCGAAACCCGCAGCTTTTCGGGAGATTACAGAGTTTTGTTCTGCCCTACGGGTCTAAAGCCCCCCCCCCTCCAAGCGAATCTCCGGTATCTGTCACTGATCCTGGCATATAGTGTCATCAGAGTGTTTACTTTAGTCTGTTTTTTACGAAGAATATCATCCCCTGCCTCTGGTTTTTCCCAGATATCCCGAAAACCAATAGTTCAATTACCTCCCATGAGAGCCCAAAAAACATTATCACATTCCATGTATCCATGTTTCCATGTTTCCATGCATCCATGTTTCCATGTATCCATGTTTCCATGTATCCATGCTTCCATGCATCCATGTTTGCATGTATCCATGTTTCCATGTATCCATGTTTCCATGTATCCATGTTTCCATGTATCCATGTTTCAATGCATCACTATCCATTCTAATCCACCTTAAATATGTCAATACATTAATCCATTCTAATCCACCTTAAATATGTCAATACATTGATCCATTCATGCCATAAAAGATTGTGCATGTGGCAAGTTCGTGTTTCGGAGCCAATACCGGTAGTTTTTGCAGAACTTCCTTTCCATTGGGATTCGATGTTGTCACCCGCTGATTTCCACTAATGGAAGCTCAAACTACTTCCGAATGTTATTCCACTTCCTTATTTTTATGGAGAAGACAGGAATAAAAGTTTCCCTGAGTGCAGCTTTGTGACACCCTTCGATGCAAGTGAATGTAATCAGTAAATGGTAGCGTCTGCCAGGAGGAAAATATGCATACGAAAAAGATGGATAAGTGCACTAAAAATTGATTTTCAAACATCGCGCATAGAACTAGAAATGGAGACAAAAAGAGGTCTTGACAACGATGTCTGAGTGGCCTTCAAGGGCACGGCCTGAGATGGTGTAGCAGGTGCATGTTCATAGCTGGGCATCGGGCCATATTTCCTTTGTCTCAAGTTTTGGTGTTACTGTGTTCAATTTCCGGCTTAATGACCGTGAAGGGCACACTCATGGGTAGGATTTTCGCTCTCCTCGCTGAAAGTGATAAATGTTCTGCTAGGCAGCTACTAATGTGTCTTCGGGAAAATTAATCGTTTCTGTATGACGGGCAGAGCTCACTTCCATTTTGGCGATTCATGTATTGTTCTCTTTTCCTGGTTGTTTTTGTTTTCCTTTCGTACACTTTTTCCCATGTGTCCTTGCCAGACAACCCTATATAACAGCCATTAACAGCCATGTATCGGTATCTGGTTATATGACAATCAAATAAACTAAGTTCGAGCGTGCGCAAGGTTGTCCACGAAACACTATGACCAATGGCATTGCTTGAAGCCGTGTCACGTAGTGTAGCTAAAGAAGGGCATAACGCAGCTGTCTTCAATCCAAGAAGTCCCACACAATAAAGTGCGCTCCTCGTATCCAAGCATATCAAGTGTTGCAACGTATGCAGCATCTTTCCGGGAAAGAAACGCGTCTAAGATGATAAGTGATGGTGACATTGCGGATTTTCTTAAAAAGCCTAAAGTCATTGGCACCTCAATTTCTAAGCATGCACCGCCATCTTCTCCGTCAAAAACAGCGAAGAGCAACAAATATAAAGCTTTACCCCTGCATACGTGCGGCGTTCTATGAAATTGAATCGAGACAATTATCGTATCAGCTTCAACACTCTAAACCAACGAAGGAATTTAATCGAGGGCCCGTGTTCAACATCGTTGAATAGTGACAGTGACCTTGTTCAACATGTTGAACCTTCGGGACGTTGGAAACGAAAGCAAAATACTGAGGGATTAATGTCCATTGTTGGTATATGAGAGCAGCATAAGGCGCGACCAACGACGCAGGTCGAGCGAGGGCAAGAGACGATGCTGTCCTGTCGTTGGCACGGGATCGGGCACTACCCGACGACAGGAAACTGGTAGACCGGCCGCAGCTACACTCTCTGGCAGCCCGCAACTTGCATTCAATGTTCACGAAAGTACATGGATTTCAGAGTTTTGCAGCACATATTTCGCAATTCGACGCACATAATTCAAATTTAGGATGCGTGGTCGGTATTTTGCGGAGGAGCTCGATCGCACAAATAGTACGGAATAATAATACTGGAATGAGACTGAGTCAAGTTCCCTGTGCATGGTATCAGGTACTCCTCCCGTACGCACATACTATAAGGCTTTCAGCCAGTACCGTCTGAAGCCGCTACTAAAGAAATTCGCCTTTCACCGTTGGCCGCTTCCTGTCAGGTTGGTGGCAGAAATTCACCGCAGGGCTGGAGCCTTTCTAGCGATGTAACTTGCAAAATAAACACCAGAGTGACAGACGTGAAACTCAATCAGAGAAACTGTCAGTGATGCCACCGATATATGACGAACATCAGCCCAGCTGTGTGGTCATAGCGTTTGTATTTTGATAGCGAACGCCAGGCGCTGTCAAGGCGCTGGCCGACCGAGAGCAGCAGGAGATTTACTTGCTGGAGCAAACATACAGCAGCGGCAACGCACCGCCGTATGTCGTGCGGAACTCGCTATGAAAGACAAAATGTGCACGGGATGTTCTCGCAACTGAACCATGCCAACTTGCACATTGTCATGTTGCCCTACAAGAATTAATGATCCGCACAACACCTCATTCCAAAGGGACACAGGCCGCATTTGAAGCAATTTGCTTGCAGTCAAAACCATTAGGTTAATGTTAGCGTTTGCTATTTAGGGGCACAGGTGTCATTTCGTGACGATTACTGGAAATGGGCGGAACAATCATTAGATTAGGCCGGAAGAAAAATGCATTAAAAGGTCATACCCATAGGGTTCCATGTTAAATGGAACCATGGGGGAAATGAGGAGCAGCCCAGCAAGCGATTTACTTGGTGGACCAAACATGTAGCATTGACAACGTCCCGGCTCATGACGCAGCATTAGCATGCGGAACTTGGTGTGCAAGGCGTGGGAAGTGCGCGTCGGTCTCGCGGCTGGACCATGCCAGCTCGAACACGGTTAGCTCGAACATAGCTGCGGGAAATCAAGAAACCGTATGCCCAATGTCGCGTGTCAAATACTGGTCTCATAATTTGTGTTCCATTGAGTCTCAAGGATCATTTAGAGTGTGAAGCATGATATCAATTTATATATAAAGTTGACATTCCTAAATAAATGGATAGCTTAGACGATAATTGTAGCTTTAATATGTTTTCTTCAACCAACGATGGTCAGTAAATTCATCCTATCAGCGTGGGTTCAGACAGGCTCAATAACAAATTATGTCGGATCTCAGCTTAGACCCAGAGGAGTTGGCAGTGAAACACAACGAGCAATGACCATGCTCCACGTTTCAAATACGGCGTGGTAAAAATAAAACACCACTGGGTAACAGCGTCAAAACTCACAAATTATCAAGCGCTGTTGGATAGAAGTGTGGCTACACGCAGCGAAATTCTGCCTGTTGGTGCCGAATTCGGCACAGAATTTGACGTCTAATTTGATGGTGAACAATATGGAGACGTTTTTCCCGAGTGTGAGATGTTCGGCGAGCACCGCTGAGAGTGACACACGCGACTGTGCCGTGTGAGTGTCGTGACACAGTGTGTGCCGCCGAACATGACACACTCGACTGTGCCGTGTGAGTGTCGTGACACAGTGTGTGCCGCCGAACACGCACACGCGACTGTGCCGTGTGAGTGTCGTGACACAATGTGTGCCGCCGAACATGACACACTCGACTGTGCCGTGTGAGTGTCGTGCACGGTGTGTGCCGCCGAACACGACACGCGACTGTGCCGTGTGAGTGTCGTGACACAGTGTGTGCCGCCGAACATGACACACTCGACTGTGCCGTGAGTGTCGTGACACAGTGTGTGCCGCCGAACATGACACACTCGACTGTGCCGTGTGAGTGTCGTGACACAGTGTGTGCCGCCGAACATGACACACTCGACTGTGCCGTGAGAGTGTCGTGACACAGTGTGTGCCGCCGAACATGACACACTCGACTGTGCCGTGTGAGTGTCGTGACACAGTGTGTGCCGCCGAACACGACACACGCGACTGTGCCGTGTGAGTGTCGTGACACAGTGTGTGCCGCCGAACATGACACACTCGACTGTGCCGTGTGAGTGTCGTGACACATGTGTGCCGCCGAACATGACACACTCGACTGTGCCGTGTGAGTGTCGTGACACAGTGTGTGCCGCCGAACACGACACACGCGACTGTGCCGTGAGTGTCGTGACACAGTGTGTGCCGCCGAACATGACACACTCGACTGTGCCGTGTGAGTGTCGTGACACAGTGTGTGCCGCCGAACATGACACACTCGACTGTGCCGTGTGAGTGTCGTGACACAGTGTGTGCCGCCGAACATGACACACTCGACTGTGCCGTGTGAGTGTCGTGACACAGTGTGTGCCGCCGAACATGACACACTCGACTGTGCCGTGTGAGTGTCGTGACACAGTGTGTGCCGCCGAACACGACACACGCGACTGTGCCGTGTGAGTGTCGTGACACAGTGTGTGCCGCCGAACATGACACACTCGACTGTGCCGTGTGAGTGTCGTGACACAGTGTGTGCCGCCGAACATGACACACGCGACTGTGCCGTGAGAGTGTCGTGACACAGTGTGTGCCGCCGAACATGACACACTCGACTGGGTCGTGTGAGTGTCGTGACACAGTGTGTGCCGCCGAACACGACACACGCGACTGTGCCGTGTGAGTGTCGTGACACAGTGTGTGCCGCCGAACATGACACACTCGACTGTGCCGTGTGAGTGTCGTGACACAGTGTGTGCCGCCGAACATGACACACTCGACTGGGTCGTGTGAGTGTCGTGACACAGTGTGTGCCGCCGAACACGACACACGCGACTGTGCCGTGTGAGTGTCGTGACACAGTGTGTGCCGCCGAACATGACACACTCGACTGTGCCGTGTGAGTGTCGTGACACAGTGTGTGCCGCCGAACACGACACACTCGACTGTGCCGTGTGAGTGTCGTGACACAGTGTGTGCCGCCGAACATGACACACGCGACTGTGCCGTGTGAGTGTCGTGACACAGTGTGTGCCGCCGAACATGACACACGCGACTGTGCCGTGTGAGTGTCGTGACACAGTGTGTGCCGCCGAACATGACACACTCGACTGGGTCGTTAGTAACACGGAACCAAAGTCATCATAGGGGATGCAGGAGTTCCGTACCGCAGTGTAAGCCGCAGAAAATGACACACTCGACGGGGTCGTGTGAGTGTTGTGTCACAATGTAAGCCGCCGAACATGACACACTCGACTCTGCCGTGTGGGTGTGGTGCCACAGTGTAAGCCGCCGAACATGACACACTCGACTCAGTCGTGTGGGTGTTGTGTCACAATGTAAGCCGCCGAACATGACACACCTGAATGGGTCGTGTGAGTGTTGTATAACAGCGTTTACCTCTGAATTCAGCTCTGATATCAGCGCCCACCGGGGCGTGGATGGCCGAGTGGTTAAGGTGTTGAGCTCTGGGTACCAAAGGTCCCGGGTTCAGCACTCTCACTACTCGGGACATTTCCCAATCCCGCGGCCCACCAGCGGAACAGTGTGGGCGGCGCCATTAGCCATGATCGTGCAATAAGTGGGTCGAGAGCCACCCAATAAGCAAACAACAACAAACAAACAATCAGCGCCCACCCGTGTAATCGCACCGCGATAGTGACGGCGAACTCATGCCATGAAGGTGCCGCCATCTGTGCAGACAGAGCTGGCGAGGAGAGTCGTGTGTTACTGGAGATATTACTGACAGAGCTGGTGAGGAGGGTCGTGTATTACTGGAGATATTACTGACAGAGCTGGTGAGGAGAGTCGTGTATTACTGGAGATATTACTGACAGAGTTGGTGAGGAGAGCCGTGTATTACTGGATATATTACTGACAGAGCTGGTGAGGAGAGCCGTGTATTACTGGAGATATTACTGGTGAGGAGAGCCGTGTATTACTGGAGATATTACGGACCGCTGGTGAGGAGTGTCGTGTATTACTGGAGATATTACAGCCAGGGTTGGTGAGGAGAGTCGTGCATTACTGGAGGCATTACTGACAGAGCTGGTGAGGAGAGCAGTGTATTACTGGAGATATTACTGGTGAGGAGAGCCGTGTATTACTGGAGATGTTACGGACAGCTGGTGAGGAGTGTCGTGTATTACTGGAGATATTACAGCCAGGGCTGGTGAGGAGAGTCGTGCATTACTGGAGGCATTACTGGCAGAGCTGGTGAAGTGAGTAGTGCATTACTGGATATATTACTGACAGAGCTGGTGAGGAGAGTAGTATATTGCTGGCTATATTACTGGTGAGGAGAGCCGTGAATTATTGGAGATTTTACTGGTGGGGAGAGCCGTGTATTACTGAAGATATTACTGGCAGAGCTGGTGAGGAGAGTCGTATATTACTATATATATTACAGACAGAGCTGGGGAGGAGAGCCGTGTATTACCTACTGGAGATATTAATGGCAGAGCTGGTGAGGAGAGTCGTGTATTACTGGAGATATTACTGACAGCTGGTGAGGAGAGTCGTGTATTACTGGAGATATTACTGACAGCTGGTGAGGAGTGTCGTGTATTACTGGATATATTACTGGTAAGGAGAGCCGTATATTACTGAAAATATTACTGACAGAGCTGGTGATGAATGTCGTGTATTACTGGATATATTACTGACAACTGGTGAGGAGTGTCGTGTATTACTGGAGATATTACTGTTTTCAAAGTCGCCCTTTGATGACAGCTCTGTCAGCAACGGGCGACTTGGAAAGCGAACAAAATCAGCACAGTTCAAAGCTGTACACCGACATCATACGGCACACCAGCCCCAGCACAGCACCGCACACCGACATTACACAGCACACCAGCCACAGCACACCAGCAACAGCACAGCACCGCACACCGACATCATACAGCACACCAGCCACAGCACAGCACCTCACACCGACATCATACAGCACACCAGCCACAGCACAGCACCTCACACCGACACCATACGGCACACCAGCCCCAGCACAGCACCGCACACCGACATTACACGGCACACCAGCTCCAGCAAAGCACGTACACCGACATTACACAGCATACCAGCCACAGCACGGCACCGACATCACACAGAACACCAACGCCACCACAACACCGCACATGATCATCACTTGCTCACGGTGCAGCACAAAAAGGTCAAGTAGGCATCAATTTACTTTTCGTTATTAATGATATATTCAAGCTGCTGCTGCTGCATGGTGAATTATCTTTTGTAGAAATGTTGTGGCCCCATCCAATGGCGTTTCACCATACAATGGAGGACTGTGAGCCACGCATAGCTTACACACACTTCAATTTGGAGAATTATTCAGATCATAAATCAGAATTTCCCTATAGATGCGCCATGCATGAGCAATGAGGGGTATTAATACTTGAGCATCACCACTCCCAACTTTCGGCAGGAACATTGGTCAATGTCAAACAGAAGTGCTCCTACACTCTTAATCTTTAGTTACTTGCAGGGGTGGTTCAAGTGTGGTACCTGTATGGCTCCTTCGCCGATATTAGATCAACGGAGGCCTCTGGATATTAGATTGCCGTGGGTGTTATTCCCATTATCTTCCCGCGAGCCCAACATGGTGGCGCTGTACATTCCACGAACTCAGTTTTGATTGCCAATAGACCAGACACGTCATGCTTGGATGTGTGCTGGGTGCCAAAAATAGCAAAGAGAAATTAGTCACAGAGGAGATAGAGAGAAAGAAAAAGAGAGAGAGAGAGAGAGAGAGAGAGAGAGAGAGAGAGAGAGAGAGAGAGAGAGAGAGAGAGAGAGAGAGAGAGAGAGAGAGAGAGAGAGAGAGAGAGAGAGAGAGAGAGAGAGAGAGAGATTGCTGAGCTGATAGACTAATGGAGTGATGGATTGATGTATTGATGTATTGATGCATTGGTGGATTCGTGGATAAGTGGATTGGTAGATTAATACGCAGACATACAGACAGACAGACAGACAGACAGACACAGACAGACGGTCAGACGGATATACGAATGAACGGTTTGCCGCACAGACAGATGGTCAGGTGCTAAACAGGTGATGGACAGAGAGGTGGGCAGATGGACAGGTGGTCAGGCGGAAAGGTGAACATATGGACAGATGGGCAGATGGGCAGATGGACAGATGGGCAGATGGTAAGATGGGCTGGTGATCAGATGGACGGATGGACAGATGGACAAATACACGAAAGGACATAAAGACAGATAGACAGATGCACACCATCATCATCATCATCATCGTCATCATCATCATCATCATCATCACCATATATTGTCAAAGCAGGAGGCCACTTGTGCCTGTACAAGGCAATGACACCACAAGATAGAAATATAATTTTGGTGCATCTATACTCGAATGCGCACGCACGCCTGTCCACACACACACACACACACACACACACACACACACACACACACACACACACACACACACACACACACACACACACACACACACACACACACACACATACACACATACACTCGCACCCACACACATACATGCATACACATGACGTGTACTTAGCTGAGACGTGTACCTAGCAGCCTTAGCTAAGACACATGGCATCCCATAACCTTACTGTGCGTCTCATGTTGTTACACATCATCATCGACACGCTCCAGGCTCAAAGTCGCATGCCACTGATAATGCTATCTTATATGGAGAATACTTCGCCATCATGCATGAAATGGATCTCAAGCCGCCTGTTAAATATGTTTAATGACTCCGACTATGCAACCCGCTTTCCATTTTAGTAGCCTTTCGTTGAACCCTCTCCAATAGTTGATTATCCCGCCTAGTGCATGGGTTCCATGCTTGAATACAGTATCTAAGTGTGACGTAACAAATGAGCTATAAAGTCTCTTTATCACTGCTCCACTCTTATAACTAATATGCCTGTTTATAGCACCAAGGAATTTGCAAACTTTATTAGCTGCTTCCTCACTTTGACTTTCGACTTAAAAATTGTCTGTTATAATAACTTCCAAGTTTTTCTCCTCTCCTGTTCTCTTGAGGCTGTGTCCTTTCATTTTGGAAATGTGTCTCTAAAAAAAGAAAGCCTCAATAGCTCGAAAAAAGTTATAAAGAGAAAGAGTTAAAAAGTTATCATTCGCAAACTGTGATATTTTGCTTTTTACCCCTTCTTGAATCATAATAATCAAAATAATGAACAGTAGCGGACCAAGAACTGATCCTTGAGAAACTCCACTGTAAACGTTCTGCCAAGAAGATTGTGTGCCATTTAGCACCACCCTCTGTATTCTACTGCTAGTCCATGACTCAATCCATTTCAACATCCCTCCAAAAATCCCGTATTTCTTGTTGTAGCACCGGTCTTCTGTGTGGAACTCTGTCCGACACCTTGCTGTAATATAAATATTCAACATCCACAGTACACCGGCATCAAGATAATTTGTAACCCAACTCCATGTATTCCAATCGGTTAATGAGGTAGGAACGTCTCTGCCTGAAGCCGTGCTGTGTGTCATCAATTATGTCCTCATAGTTTTACTGATTCAGTATTTGTTCTTAATTATTTTCTTAAATGACTTGCACGCAAAAGAGGTTAGGTTAACCGACCAATAGTTTCCAGTTTTTTACTTGTTTCCTTTTTTTTTAAAAGCGGTGTAATGTTTGCTCTCTTCCAATAGACCGGGATTTCTGTAAGCATCAATGATCTATTAACACAATACATAATTACAGAGCTAACACCTCTGCGGGCTCCGGCAAAACTGTTCCATAATGTGTAGGTTGACATTAGTTACATCTAAACAATATTATTACCATAATGGCAATAATAATGTTTCGATGTAACTAGTGGCACCTATTTACCAACATGGGATGAAGGAGTGCCATACATTGAGAATATAGAAACTGGTCGGTCTTTTGACAACCGAATGGCTTCCATCTTCAGACAAGTGAAGTCAGCAGTTAGGAGATCTTCCCAAGAGATTGAAGAACATTTCTCTGAGGTATTGGTTTTCACTTAAGTTGTACATTCCGTGGAAGGTGGAAACTGGTAAGGATGACAACTAGCTTTGAATAACTTTACATACATACCGTAAACCCCTGGCGAGCACCAGTTAACTGCCTGGTGCTTCACCAACAACTATATACATGCTAATTCTCTTCCACAGCTAGTGTAGCTAACCTACACACGCGTGTTATTCAAGGAACACGAGAGATACTTGTCAGACATCAGTAAAAAAATGTAATTCGTGATGAAAATTCAAGTCACTTAGCTTCACCTTGCAAGTCTGTTAATGCATCCTACTTGTAATTTTATGTAGTGTAATATAGCATAATTTAAAACATTTGGGCAGACCGTTACCGCATTGCAGTCATGAAATACTTGATATTACACGACCCTTATGAGCACATTCCACCGTATGTGTCAAAGATCTTATGCATAAGAAGCAATATTGCAAGCAACTGCTGGTAGGGAACGGCTTTCATAGCATGGACATTAAGGACGTGTTCAGAAAGACATCGCAGCAACACCAGACCTCAGGAACACGGCGAGTTGCACCAACTCTGCCAACTTCCTATGTGAAAACTGAATGATACCGCCCAGCAAGGTGGATTAGCTGGTCATCTGTCCTAGCATCAAGACTAGTGAAACCAGACCACTTCACTAGAACCCATACAAAGCCATGCACTCCGCCTTATCACCAGAGCACACCGCACCACACCTACCCCCAGTCTCCTGCACATGGCTGAGGCCAATCTCCCTAGCTTACTACAACGCAGAACACTACAACTCGTTAGATACCATTTCAG
Organism: Ashinkailepas kermadecensis; assembly: GCA_034440615.1. NCBI lineage: Eukaryota > Metazoa > Arthropoda > Thecostraca > Neolepadidae > Ashinkailepas > Ashinkailepas kermadecensis. Next base: position 372,227 of record JAOTOM010005066.1, read on the forward strand.
GACAACAACGCAGCACATCCACCCCTTCAATCTTGCCTGGTCTGCCCCCCCCTGTGTGGCGCTCTTACAAAAAAATACAACATTGCCTTGTAACATTGCCAAATTGCTCGCTGTAACCCCCGACCAAATTCCCCTTTCGCCCACTTTGCCACATGAGCTCAAGTATCTATTCCGGCACAACAAGGTCATACTCTCCGCTATCGAAGCCTAAGCCAGATTCTTTGAATATCAAGAGGCCCACACACAACACACATACTTCTACACTGACGGCTCCCGTACCAACGATGGTACGGGCGCCGCCTGGTGCGGTGGGCCCGACACTGCCAAACTAAATTAACACTTCATCATTCGATATACACGGCAGAATTAGTCACCATGCTAACCTGCCTGCAACACATCATTGCACGACACATCACCATCCCCACTACTATCTGCACTGACTCACGCTCCTCTATTGATGCCCTCGCAGCCAAACACAACACCACACATCCCACACTCCACGATATCCGACACCTCTACCACGACAATCACGCACACCTTCACCTCACCCTCCTCTGGATCCCCGACACAAGGGTATCCGGCGAACTAGCGAGCAGATGGTCTTGCCCGAACGGCAATCGACTTCCCTCCCATCAATTGTGTCCCGATACCCACGGGGACCTCCTCTCCTTGGTCAACTTATTATCTTTATTAAAAAAAATATATATATACATATTCAGGCCTGCTGGACACACAACACCTCACGTTTGCATTGTATCAAGCTACACTCTCCAAATGGTCCTCAGCCCACCGACAAACACGTTTGAATCAGGTTGTGCTAGCGCGTCTAAGCCTAGATAATTCCAAATTAACACGCAATTATATATTTCCTTCGACCACGCCACCCTCCACTTTGTAACACATGTGGAATCCACACTACCGTCGCGCATATTCGACTTACCTGTCCAGCATATACTAATCGTCTCTCCATGTACCCGATCCTTGCAACACTTTTATTGTTTGCAGGTGTTTCTCTACTCCACTTTTTTGATTGCCTGATGACGGATGCCACATAAGCCGGCTTAACATAGCCTTTTCTTTAACGTAACTAATATCTAGCCGATGACACGCTGCCACTGCTAAAGATAATAATAATAATAATGAAACCTGAACCGACGAATGCTCCAATCTCGACATCCTCACATGCTACAAGAACAGAAAATTGACAGCCTCCCGATAAACAACAACAGCCAGATCAGGCAGAGCTGCCTCCGAGTGAGAGCACACGCTGTCTGGCCGGCTGCCGTCGGCCGCTGGGGCGGCTCGTGCTGTTGGTGCTGCTGGCTATGGTCCGCTGCTGCAGCGGCTCGTGCTGTTAGCGCTGCCGGCTATAGTCTGCTGCTGCAGCGGCTCGTGCTGTTGGTGCTGCTGGCTATGGTCCGCTGCTGCAGCGGCTCGTGCTGTTAGCGCTGCCGGCTATAGTCTGCTGCTGCAGCGGCTCGTGCTGTTAGCGCTGCTGGCTATGGTCCGCTGCTGCAGCGGCTCGTGCTGTTAGCGCTGCCGGCTATAGTCTGCTGCTGCAGCGGCTCGTGCTGTTAGCGCTGCTGGCTATGGTCCGCTGCTGCAGCAGCTCGTGGTGTTAGCACTGCCGGCTATAGTCTGCTGCTGCAGCGGCTCGTGCTGTCAGCTCTGCCGGCTATGATCCGCTGCTGCAGCGACTCGTGCTGTGGGTGCTGCACTGTTGCCGGCTGACGCCGCTCGCGAAGCTGGCAGCCGTTCACGAGCAGCTGGCGGCGCGTCTCTTCAGCGTGGTGAGCGCCGTGTTCGGGCGGTCGGATCGGTGTGAGTGGTCGGCGACGCAGCTGGCGGTGCAGCTGGCGGTGCAGCTGGCGGTGCAGCTGGAGCGACCTGTCGGCGCCGACCGACGTACACAGGCTGGCAACTGGGGCGACGCTGCCGGCTGGCTGCTGGAGCGCAGCTGCCGGTGCCGGCCAACATTCGCCAGCTGGCAGCTGGAGCGACTCTGCTGGCGTCGGCCGCCGTACACAGGCTGGCAGCTGGGGCGACTATGCTGGCGCCGTCCGATGTACACAGGCTGGCTGCTGGAGAGACGCTGTCGGCGCCGGCCGCCGTACACAGGCTGGCAGCTGGAGCAACTCTGCCGGCGTCGGCTGACATACGCCGGCTGGCAGCTGGAGTGACGCTGCTGGCGCCGGCTGACATACACCGGCTGGCAGCTGGAGTGACGCTGCCGGCGTCGGCTGACATACGCCGGCTGACTGCTGGAGTGACGCTGCTGGCGCCGGCTGACATACGCCGGCTGACTGCTGGAGTGACGCTGCTGGCGCCGGCTGACATACGCCGGCTGACTGCTGGAGTGACGCTGCTGGCGTCGGCTGACATACGCCGGCTGACTGCTGGAGTGACGCTGCTGGCGCCGGCTGACATACGCCGGCTGACTGCTGGAGTGACGCTGCTGGCGCCGGCTGATCTACGCCGGTTGACTGCCGGAGTGACGCTGCTGGCGCCGGCTGACATACGCCGGCTGACTGCTGGAGTGACGCTGCTGGCGCCGGCTGACATACACCGGCTGGCAGCTGGAGTGACGCTGCCGGCGTCGGCTGACATACGCCGGCTGACTGCTGGAGTGACGCTGCTGGCGCCGGCTGACATACGCCGGCTGACTGCTGGAGTGACGCTGCTGGCGCCGGCTGACATACGCCGGCTGACTGCTGGAGTGACGCTGCTGGCGCCGGCTGACATACGCCGGTTAACTGCTGGAGTGACGCTGCTGGCGCCGGCTGACATACGCCGGCTGACTGCTGGAGTGACGCTGCTGGCGCCGGCTGATCTACGCCGGTTGACTGCCGGAGTGACGCTGCTGGCGCCGGCTGACATACGCTGGCTGACTGCTGGAGTGACGCTGCTGGCGCCGGCTGACATACGCCGGCTGACTGCTGGAGTGACGCTGCTGGCGCCGGCTGACATACGCCGGCTGACTGCTGGAGTGACGCTGCTGGCGCCGGCTGACATACGCCGGCTGACTGCTGGAGTGACGCTGCTGGCGCTGGCTGACATACGCCGGCTGACTGCTGGAGTGACGCTGCTGGCGCCGGCTGATCTACGCCGGTTGACTCCGGAGTGACGCTGCTGGCGCCGGCTGACATACGCCGGCTGACTACTGGAGTGACGCTGCTGGCGCCGGCTGACATACGCCGGCTGACTGCTGGAGTGACGCTGCTGTCGCCGGCTGACATACGCCGGCTGACTGCTCGAGTACGCTGCTGGCGCCGGCTGACATACGCCGGCTGACTGCTGGAGTGACGCTGCTGGCGCCGGCTGACATACGCCGGCTGACTGCTGGAGTGACGCTGCTGTCGCCGGCTGACATACGCCGGCTGACTGCCGGAGTGACGCTGCTGGCGCCGGCTGATCTACGCCGGTTGACTGCCGGAGTGACGCTGCTGGCGCCGGCTGACATACGCCGGCTGACTGCTGGAGTGACGCTGCTGGCGCCGGCTGACATACGCCGGCTGACTGCTGGAGTGACGCTGCTGTCGCCGGCTGACATACGCCGGCTGACTGCCGGAGTGACGCTGCTGGCGCCGGCTGACATACGCCGGCTGACTGCTGGAGTGACGCTGCTGTCGCCGGCTGACATACGCCGGCTGACTGCCGAGTGACGCTGCTGGCGCCGGCTGACATACGCCGGCTGACTGCCGGAGTGACACTGCTGGCGCTGGCTGACATACGCCGGCTGACTGCTGGAGTGACGCTGCTGGCGCCGGCTGATCTACGCCGGTTGACTGCCGGGGACGCTGCTGGCGCCGGCTGACATACGCCGGCTGACTACTGGAGTGACGCTGCTGGCGCCGGCTGACATACGCCGGCTGACTGCTGAGTGACGCTGCTGTCGCCGGCTGACATACGCCGGCTGACTGCTCGAGTACGCTGCTGGCGCCGGCTGACATACGCCGGCTGACTGCTGGAGTGACGCTGCTGGCGCCGGCTGACATACGCCGGCTGACTGCTGGAGTGACGCTGCTGTCGCCGGCTGACATACGCCGGCTGACTGCCGGAGTGACGCTGCTGGCGCCGGCTGATCTACGCCGGTTGACTGCCGGAGGAGCTGCTGGCGCCGGCTGACATACGCCGGCTGACTGCTGGAGTGACGCTGCTGGCGCCGGCTGACATACGCCGGCTGACTGCTGGGTGACGCTGCTGTCGCCGGCTGACATACGCCGGCTGACTGCCGGAGTGACGCTGCTGGCGCCGGCTGACATACGCCGGCTGACTGCTGGAGTGACGCTGCTGTCGCCGGCTGACATACGCCGGCTGACTGCTGGAGTGACGCTGCTGGCGCCGGCTGACATACGCCGGCTGACTGCTGGAGTGACGCTGCTGGCGCCGGCTGACATACGCCGGCTGACTGCTGGAGTGACGCTGCTGGCGCCGGCTGACATACGCCGGCTGACTGCTGGAGTGACGCTGCTGGCGCCGGCTGACATACGCCGGTTAACTGCTGGAGTGACGCTGCTGGCGTCGGCTGACATACGCCGGCTGACTGCTGGAGTGACGCTGATGGCGCCGGCTGACATACGCCGGCCGGCTGCGCTCTGTCCGCCGCGGACGCGTCAGCTGTGCAGTGCCGACACACTGCACGGCTGTCGGGTATTGCGGCGCGTGTTGAGGGGCGGAAAGCGGCTCTGGTGGTGCTGCTGTGAACTGTAAATTTAATATACATGTATTGGAGAAGAAGAAAAAAGCACATTTTGAAGCCAAATAACCTGATGTGCAAGATATCATGGCTACACGAAGACTGACTGCTGGGTAGCTCGGATTGCAATAGTTTGGTAGCGTCATCTCACGATGCCTCACCATTCACCTGCAGCAGGGAGCACCAAAACAATGCATGTATTCTGGTAGCGGACAAGACCTCCTGGCGCCACCTAGCGCAGGACACCACCATGGTGTAGCGAGTGAGTAACAGGGAATGTCCCACAGTGCCCGAAGTTCTAGTAATTAGATAAGAGAAGCCCTCCCTGGATATGCAAACATGCCCGCCAGTCAGCCAAGGGCTGCTGAGTGACTAACTTGTGTTCTGGTTAATTACATCTGTGTTGCGTCACTTCTAGCTGTCCTCAAGGTGGCTATGTAATATGTCAATCCAGGTAGTGATGGGGACGGTTTACTTCCCAGTCTTCCCAGGATAATTCCTAACCATTTCAAGATATTGCTTCGAATTTTGACTTGCCTTCCTATAGGTATAAGTAGGAACAAATTAACAACACAACAAAGTAATCAATATAAAAATTGAACCTCTGACTATGAGTGAAAAACTTGGAACTCCAAGCGCTGCAACAAGAAGACAGCTAGTACGGTTTCAAAAACATGGCGATCAGGCGGGGCCGTGTTGGATTGAGCCGGACAACTTAGGTGAACTTGTGTACCATGTACACGGGAGTAGACTCGATCAGGCTGAGGCGAGCTGGACCGAGTCGGGCCGCCCAAATGAACCTTTGTAAGTACCATATACAAAGGAGTAGACTCGGTCAGGCTGAGCCGAGCTGGACCGAGTCGGGCCGCCCAAATGAACCTTTGTAAGTACCATATACAAAGGAGTAGACTCGGTCAGGCTGAGCCGAGCTGGACCGAGTCGGGCCGCCCAAATTAATCTTTGTGCAATATGCAAATGAGGAGACTCGATCGGGCTTCGCCCTCGCCCGAATTAATTGATAAGCGCACTTGGCGTAAAAAGGCGAGGACCAGTTAATTAATTTCACGGATCTGGGGCAGGTTACATTCAGGTCACAGCCTCTTCACAATGTCGTTCTTAGATGTACATTTAAGCATTTATCATGAACTAACCGTACACGTTATGCTCAAAACTGAAATAGCAGTGTATAGGCAAATGATCAAAGAACGATGCAAACATAATACAAACACGGCCTCATGTCAGGTAGCTAGGTCCAACAGAGATTGGGATTTAAGAAACGTTTTATGCATATTTGTCACCGATTTGTTTTTGGAACACCGGAACATATATATAGTCTCATCATGCCATGTAGTAGCCTCTAAAGTTTCAAGTCCATGCCGGTTGAGTTCACTCGGATATGACATGAAACATCTTGATAATGATTCGTGGACGCTGCACTACTGTACGTGGAAAGTAGACAGAGCCGACCTCATTCACAGGAAAATAAGTCAGTGTGCACTTGTAAATCGTCTGCCGCGCCATCCTCCTCAGAGCGAACTCCTATGGCCCTCCAAGAGTTGAACATTGCGGAGCGAATACAGAAGACGCTAAGCCACCATACGCCCCCCCGCCCCCCCCGATTCGCCCCATTTCGTGCCTAAGACCCCATCCCTGACCCACCCTTTCCACGTCTACGAACGTCATCTCTTTTACGTCTGATACTCATACATATCACCCCCCCCTCCAATACAGATCAAGCATCTAGTACCCAGCAGTACAGAACATGTGCTCTGCATCTGCAGATGTCTCTGCACCAGGGTCGCCGGTCCCCAGCGTTGGATCAGCGCCTTTGTTCAACGTGGCGATCCAACGACAGGAGGAAGAGAGGCGCGCTCGCGATGTCAAGCGGGCGTGTTTGGTGGAGATGGAGCGGTCTTCAGTCGCTAGCCGTCAAGCAGCGAACAAACTAGCCTCTCCACTGGCTGCAACTTCCCCGCCCCGCAGGCGGGTGGTAGGTTCGTCCGCTGCTCGTCCTGCTTAAAGGGGTGTGCCATCGCAGATGTGCCCTCCACCACGACTTCCTCGAGCGGATGACTCTCAGGTCTGGTCGCCGTGCAGAACGACGGCGCCCTGGACGGTATTTCCTCCGAAAGGTGGGTCGCTCAGATCACGGCCGCGGACCTCCTCTCTCGGGGCAGTTCGCGGTGGTCATCTCGAGCCGCGTTCGATCACACACCTGATGCCGCTGAACGTCAGCCAAAGCCAAAAGCATTGCCCCAAAAATAAATACAACCCAGTTGACGTGTTTACATGGATCACAAATTGTTCCACGGTCATTCAAGGTCATTGACCGAACTAGACCTCAGAAAACCCTTTTCTCTTTGTAGCCACTCCAAAGTTAGTCTGCACATTGAGGCTTGGCCTTGAGTCCATGTTTACCCCTAGGCTACAGAAGACAATGTGTCATGGCACTATTTATGAAGCTTCGAAAAAAAGGTCAACGTTTCAGCCTCATATGATACTTGATCTATGGAGCCAAATATAACATCTCGCACATTGATTGTATCACAAGTTATCGCGAAATACTCTGCTGAGCATTTGAAGCGAGTATCACAAATTGGTCTCGCACAAGTGTGAATCATACTGGGAAAATGATCGATTTATGCGCAAAAACGTGCCTTCAAACTGGCCCTGGAGGTTAACCATTAACCCAAAGTAAAAAATCGAGTTTCAGTCGTAAAATCTTGCTGCGTGCAATACGTTGGTTTCTTGTTTCATGTCGCGAGCACTCTCCCTTTGAAAACGCTATTGGGTCGCAACAACAAGCCCCCGCCTGCTGGCGAAGGTGGCAAGACGTGCACCAGCGAGGAGTAAACGTTTGAAAATATTGCAGCTACCCGTCCTTGCTTTCCCTGCATTTTCTCCTCGCATGTCCTCCCCACCTCTTGACTAAGTCCATGCAGTCGCAGCACACGTTTCGTGCTTCTTTGTGCCGCCCGGGCCGACGCTTCGTGTTCCACTTGGCGTCCTGCTGACAGAGGGAGTTCGATAGCAAGTTTTGATATCGACGGCATCGCTGACCTCCAGCTCACCGGCCTGCCTGGAGAGCTGGAGGGTGACGGGCGCAGCTCGGTATGGTGGGCAGCAGCCGACGCAGACGGACAGTGACGTGACAGGGAGCCGTGACCCGGCAGTTATTACCGGGTGTGTTTGAGCCGAAAATGTCATTGGATTGCGCCAGCGGCAATAAGCCAGCCAACCGAGGAAATCTGCCCGCCGAACTGAGCGTCCGTTTCCGCGGTGCTGCATACTCGAGACGGTGGCCACTGTCAGGCGGCAGAGAATGGGAGGGTGAGGAGACGCCCCGTCGCTATCGACGAGAGTCGTCAGTGTCGGCGGTGTTGGGACGGCTGGAGGAGACGCCCCGTCGCTATCGACGAGAGTCGTCAGTGTCGGCGGTGTTGGGACGGCTGGAGGAGACGCCCCGTCGCTATCGACGAGAGTCGTCAGTGTCGGCGGTGTTGGGACGGCTGGAGGAGACGCCCCGTCGCTATCGACGAGAGTCGTCAGTGTCGGCGGTGTTGGGACGGCTGGAGGAGACGCCCCGTCGCTATCGACGAGAGTCGTCAGTGTCGGCGGTGTTGGGACGGCTGGAGGAGACGCCCCGTCGCTATCGACGAGAGTCGTCAGTGTCTGCGGTGGCCGGGCGGCGGGCCGAGCTCGGTGGTAGGTGGAGGTGAGAAAATAAATCAGTCGGCGATGGGAAGGCGATCCATAAATCACATCCAGATACAACGGGGGCAGGGCATGGGCTAGCTGCGGACGGGACGTGGGAGAAAAGTATACAGCTGCAGGCGCAAATACCAAGCATCTGTAGATGCCAAGAGATGACAGCACGAGCTGCAATTACAGCGATACAAGGACAGAGCAGCTCTGGATCTGCACTGAGCAGCTCTGGATATGATCTGGGCAGCTCTGGATCAAGGGCAGAAGGGTCGACTCACCACTACCGAAGAACTGGAGACGCGAAATAGGCGGCTAGGGTTAGTCGATATTTGACGGCCTACCGCGGTTGAAGGAGACAGACGAGTATGCTGGGGCTGGAAGATTTCGGAGTATGGACGGAGTTGGGTGGAAACGCGAATCTCAGCGCTTTTGCTCTGCGGCACATTTTCCTTGTGGGCCGTGAACTCCTCTGTCGGACTTGGCAGACCCTTTTTAGCTGTGCATGCTCACTAAACATCATGCTGCACAAATCACCAGGATTAGCTTGCGACATGATTCCGTCTCACTGGATAGAAAGCTTGTTCTTGCTGTATCTAGTGAGACAGGGTGTGGAGGAGATTCCTTGTATTAATGTCAGCTATGTGCTCGTAGTTCGGTGGAATGACAGTGGCGACACAATGTTTGTCATTTCCTGCATCATTGCTGCCGCAGTATCAGCCCGTGAACAATGCCGCCGTGCCGAGCCGAGCCGAGGCATCCAAGGCACGCTATGTCCCTTCTGATACGTCACTGATCGGGACAGTTTTAAGCAGGGAGTGCACTCCGACCGACCCAGTGCGCGCAAATTCCTCTCAGATTGATGTCTTTCGCTGAAAATGTTCATGGCGGGGCGCACTCCTGAGCCTACCGGATGGAAAAGAGGTGTGCATTTGGCTGAAAAAGTCCAGACCAGGGTGCAATCAGATCTTCCAATGTGGCGTTGATTCCGAATATGTGGACGACGTTCTCCAATCAAGCTGAGCCGTTCTTCAAGCACGGAGGAACCTTAATGCTCACCTCCACTCATCATCTAGGTTCGCCCATGGCAGGGTGTAGGTGATGAAGAGCTTTGTCGCAGGGTGGGGACACGTCCCGTTAACATTTCTGAACCTAGCAGTAGCCCAATGTAAAGTATATCATGAAATCGACCAAAAAAGCCCCATCCTCACGTCCACCCCCAACTGCTAGGTGGTGACGGAACCTATGTGACTTGTGAGTTAGACCACAAGTTTTTGAAAAGCACGTCACTATCGTCAATGGAAGTTGAGTACCATAAAAAGCAATAGCGCAATAGTGCCTTTGTGCGAGCTCCACTCAGTCTGGTCCCAGACTGTCGGTTGGCTTTACGACGCGTCGACTCCTTTGATTGTATCACGTCCCCAATCTCTCACGCCAATCGGCCCGGACCAACAGCAATGGCAGTTGGGACTGAAGCTCACAGTCGTTCGATTGAGAGATGAGGATCTTTCCCCGGTGCCACTCGCCATCGGACTGGTTGCTACAGGCAAGGGTTAATGTCGTAAATCGCATTGAAGTCCTCCCTCTCTTCGTCGTTCGGGTGGTGCGGTGTGTCTCTTAGTCCTTAACTGTATGCTTTGGCTGGTATCGGTCGATCATCCAGCTGCGGCGGTATGTTTCCTGGCGTCCCCTCCGCCCCTTTATCAGCCTCCATCCCCGCCTCTCCGTAACGAGTGGCCCTCGCGGCCTGGCTGTTCTGCGCCGTCTCCTCATCTGCCTCTCCTCGTCCCCCACCTCCCCCCTCCCCCGCCTCTCCGTGGCGAGTGGCCCTAGCGGCCTGGCTTTTCTGCGTCGTCTCCGTTCGTGTCTTTAGCCCATTTACTCTTTTCTAGAAAATCGCATTTGGGACTGAAGCTCACAACCCCTCAGTTGAGAGATGAGCATCTTTCCACTGGGCCACTCGCCCTGGAGTCGGTTGTTTCAGACAAGGGTTAATGACTTCATAGCACCCCAGGATCCGACCATAGATCTGGGGAGCAAGAAGTTTAGTGCAAGCTGCCATTGGATGCGTACAACAGCAGACAACATCCGTGATTGGCATTGGTATATGGAATTAGCCCCACCAGCTCTAAACTACTTCAAGCACCAATTTCCATAAACGTCTTTCTGTAAACCAGCATTTAATTCTGCACAGCGCAACTCCAGCCTGCATATCTTATGATATGATCAACAGTATGTCATGATCAAACAAGAACACTCTCGCACATATTCTATGTACCGCATTTTCATCTCACCTGCCTTGACTGTATTCTATCCCCGTCACAACGAATCGTTGCTGCTATATTCGAGCGTCTTCCCATTTTGGAGGTGGAATACTGATGTATATCGTGCAGCCCTGGTTTAACGTGCCGTCAGTGCACCGACACCACCGCTCCGCTGCCACGCCCACCTTTCGGGCTGGCTGCCAACTTACCTATTCAGTTGGCGCCTACATGTGAGCTCGTATCGTGACACGACCATTGTCTTACCAGTAAAAGGCGCATATTGGGCTGAAAGAGCGAGGGCAAGTGTCAAGTGCGCAATGCGGCCGAATCTCCGTATGTATCAGTCGCGACGCATTATCTTCAGTGTTTATGCAGCCATGCGTCATCAAGCATGCTTACAGATCAAAGTGACTTCGAATGCGATCCATTCACCAAGTTGCATTAACGAAGACAGAATGAAAAGCGCCGTCCCTCCCTGAGACCGAGCCGATACTCGGGAGCACTGATCAGGTGCATCACCTATTGGCCATTCGGCTCGGATGGGAGTCGCCGGCTGCGGTGCGAGCCTGCCGGGCTCGCGTGTGGTAAGCTGCCGGCCCGAGCGAATGTCGCCGTAAACTTCTTTCTTTCTTGAAACAAACATTGAGAATACTTGGCAAAAAATATTGTGATGGAAGTTGGTAAGTATCCGAATGGAAGGAGGTATGAAGACGTTTCTTTTGCGGTTGCCTGCACGTTCATGGAGCGACAGCGTCGCACAGCTCACGGGAAGAGAGTGCGTGCGATTTACAGTTCAATTGTATGTTGTAAAATAACCGCTTAATCTTCATGTTATTTCGCCTTGCTGTGAAAGAGCCGAATTATTTGTTACTCTTTTGATATTTCGGCATAAAACATAATACGCCGAAGTCTGATTATTGTTTGCAGGGGTGCAAGGGAGCGTTAATTGGTCGGAGAAAAGTGAAATGGTCGAGTGCTCGACCCGTCCAAGAGGAACAAGGCTTCCGAGTAGACCAGTCGGTCTTCGGCCTCGCTCGCAATGACCATCCGACGGTGGGCTATGTCACAAAACCACCATCCGACAGTGGGCTGTGTCACAAAGCAACCATCCGATGGTAGGTTAGGTCACAAAACGACCATCCGACGGTAGGCTGTGTCACAAAACCACCATCTGACAGTGGGCTGTGTCACAAAACGACCATCCGACGGTAGGCTGTGTCACAGAGCGACCATCCGACAGTGGGCTGTGTCGCAAAACGATCATCCAACGGTGGGCTATGTCACAAAAGGACCATCCGACGGTAGGTTTTGTCACAAAACGACCATCCCACGAAGGGCTATGTCACAGACCGCATTGATTCATGTTTGAAGTGAAATGTATTCAGTGGGTGGCTATACAATTGGCGGTAGTTGAGGAGAGCTCAATTGCAAATTCGTCTCAACTGGTCATTTCCTTTCCAAAGTATTCTTGAAGAGTGCGCATTTTTCAGTTGGTAATGATGGTTGATTTTTCTACCTATGGGCATAGTAGCAAGGGACAAAGGGATAGCAACTTCACTATTTGCACATCATTTGCACCATCTATTCCCATAAATATTGCTGTACTTCACCATCATGGTCAGCATCATTGGTACTGCATGCCCATCCATGCTTTAAAAAAACTGCCTTCGTGATATATATAATTCATGAAAGACAAAGCCGTGCATTGGACCACATTAACCAGCATTAAACGCAACTGCAGTATCTAGCATCATACCAAACATAGCATAACATCATCATGGACTTGGGCTCCTGAGTGTCTTGAAAATAGCATCGGTGATATGCAGTTCGGATTCAAAATAGAATTACCTTACCACTAGGATATGCTTGATTCCTAAACCTACTTCTGTGAATCAGGTTCCCGTGTGGGAGAAAATTTCGAGTTCCATATTCCTTCTGAAATATGCAATACTTACCATCCAATTACCTGGAAACTCTTCTGCGAAACATTTGTCGAGGCAAGGTCTCTTCATCTACATCATCAACTAAGTGTTATCAGGAACAGAATCAAAAATGTCCCACCCCCTTCACCACCACACGCAAGGACTAAGCTTAAAACATTATTTTCCTTTGAATTTTAATGTGTTTCGCCTTGTATTCATGTATGAGTTATCAAGCTGTTCTTCAAAGATTTATTATCTTACTTAGGTATGGAACAAAGTGTTTTGAATACAAATGCGTACTTACAACTACAAAATCGTGCTTGTTTTTTGTACAAATATAAGCGTCCATCGACCGTTGATATTTGGAACACTAATCGTCGGAATACATTTTGTGATATCTCAAGCAACTATTTGCAGTCCAAACCATCAATGTTTGGCTTAGCACTTCTTTTTACATTATCAAGAACGAATTCAATCACCCGAAATGGTAGGGCTTCTGGATGTCTTTTCCTTACATATCCATGCCATTGGATACCATATCAATGGTATTCAAACGTACATCAACGTCTCTTATAAACGTCACGCATGCACACATTTAACTTCTCGATATGTTTACAGGGACCGAGGCGAATTGATGAAAGACGAATGGGAATGAGTGATGTACATGCTTTCACCATTAAAATCTTGAGAACCTATGACCATAATGTTTACTCCGAGGAGAAATATGTCTGCAAAGTGACATATTTCATGGTGCTATCAGGCAGCAAGCCTGCTGCGATATTGGGTGAAATTGGCAGATACATTTCCGGGGGTTTGATACATTTACGTACAATTCCACGTATGTTACTTGGCGCACTCCACTCCCGGCTTTGCGTCTGCGGACCCGTCACTGCTCCAATGGTAGCTAGCTGCATTATGCGCCAGAGTTGCATTGTACCAAATGTGCTGCTTGCTTACAAGATGCATCCAGGCGTCAAGTTTCACGGTAATCGAGACGATATTTACAGTACCCCTCCCCGTCCTCAAATTCTTACCTGAGACTGGTTTTGATCATGAGAAATGAACATCACAATTTCATATGAAGCTTTTCCCTATGCTAGTTCCAATATAGCATACAACTGTTTCGATATGTTACTTAAATTGTTTTTTTTCAAATTTTCGTACCCAGGACGGAATCCGTAACCGCCACCCCCCCCCCCCACACCGCAAAGGAATGGAGTCTGAGGTCATCCCTTATCATTATTCGGGCCCCCTCCGCACTGGAATGCAGTCTGAGGTCATCCCGTACTATTATTCGGACCCCCTTCGCACAGGAATGGAGTCTAACGTCATCCCGCACTATTATTCGGGCACGGGATGGAGTCTGAAGTCATCCCGTACTATTATTCGGGATGGAGTCTGAGGTCATCTCGTACTATTCTTCGGACCCCTTCGCACAGGAATGGAGTCTGACGTCATCCCGCACTATTATCTGGGCACGGGATGGAGTCTGAAGTCATCCCGTACTAATATTCGGGATGGAGTCTGAGGTTATCCCGTACTATTATTCGGGCACTGTAGCATTTAGTAATTTATAAGAATATACCTCCCACCGAAATCCGCTGAAATCCGGCTCATCTGCGTATTAACACTAGTCGTCGACGCTAGAAACAATATCGTCATTTGTCGTGGTACTTTGAATCACAGGTAAAACATGGTCTGCACAAGGCGTATGAGGCTATATATAGGCTCGGACCTTGCCAGTTGTACTGGTCGTAAGATAAAAATGTCCACCTTGGCTCTGGTTGCGGGGATTGCAGCTGGTCAGGCAACAAAGACTGCTGTAGGAAAGTTGAGCATGACCAGCAACAGATCATAGCCAAGAACCCAGAAGCCCGCAATGCCGCAAATTAGTACTCATTGTTCATGTTATGCTCAACTCTGGCTTTGCAAAACAACCTAATTATTTTGAAAAACTAGGGAAAATATTTCCGAATGCGTTACTTATAAGTCATGGGAATTATAAATAATTGCAATGCTCCTGCACAGTTTTGGACCGTGAACCATAGGCAAGATTATAATTATTAAAGCTATCTCTCTCACGATATTCAACATCACTAAAACGTATTTACGATGACAAATAAGCGAGTAAAACAATTTCCAGCGCAAGAAAACAGCTGCTTTGATACTTCTGTTCTCATTTCCTCGCTCTGAAATGTCTATGTCTTTGATGTATGTGCGCAACAGTCGTATCACAAGTCAAGCATACCTGTTTGCATTTCATGCAAACAGGTTGTTATTACCATCAACAAGCTCCTTCTTGCGTGGATCACAGATGATGCCTGGAAAGCTTCCTGATGTTCAGATTTGAAAATGTTTAGAAACTCTGCTGGCTAGACTCAAGTGGCTTCGCAACGTTTCGCGATCCAATGCAATGCATGTACTTTAAACATTGACTTCAATTGGTCGGTGCTGCTTGTGTAAAGTATGTGCTTTACACATGCTCAATAATAAGCTCAATTTTATCCCATCAAATATTACCACAGAAGTTTGATAGTAAAAGTAGAGCACTTGCGCAATGTTCATCTTCCTGGCAGCAATAACGCGCTGTTCAACAACTTGACTAGATTAAAGTGTCGAAACTTCAAACCACGACAGCATCTAAAATTGTGTTGGGAAAAATTAGACGGGCCAGAACTTCACAAGTTAACGTATTATGAAGTGAAGCTTATTTACTGATTCTAGAGTACTTCTTTGCCAGTATATAATCCTTTCAAAAGCGCCATGGCTCGCCTGGCCGAGCCGTGCAACTTCCGTTGGTTCTTTCTCGTAGTTGAAGGACGACTGTATCGGCATTAGTCATTGCTCATCATTAGCATTATTATCATTGACATAAGGCGCCATTAGAGGCGCTGGTGGCGCTGGATCAGCGACGGCAATAGACTGGCTATGGGGCTCTCCTGTTACAGGCACATGGGCGCGTCTCGTTGTAGCGTTGGAAGTACCGGACTGATCTGAATTTGAATCCGAATGGCATTGACTAGTCGCCACACGACTTCTTAGTCGCGTTGGTCGGTGGCGGTTGGGTGGTACCGTGCAAGAAGGGAATAACCAGCTATTGTTGTGCTCCTGAGCGCGTATTGAGTAATGCCCAGGATTTCCGACCTTGTCTAATAGCATCAAGTTTTATTTGCGTATAAGTGCACGAATATCAGCAATAAATAAACGTTGTTGCATAAATTTGGCACCGAACATCCAATTGGCACCGAACATCCACCGAACATCCAATTCGACGGATGCCCGATATTTGGCAGAGGTACCCAACTGCGGAAAGAGTGCATTCAGTTTTGGCATATGCACTTTGGAAAAAACTCCTCAACCGAAATTGGTTGTAATCTTCTCGAAACCGGGCGTATCTTCTGAAGATGATACGCGTATCTAAAAAAAATAACGCAACTACGCCGAATTATTGAATTGGAATGGTTACCACGCTTCGTCACGGTGCCTTTTGTCTCACAGCCATCCCGCTGAATGCATGCGGCATGCAATCGTCCAACGCCACGGAAGACCGGGAACTGGCACTGTCCGGCGACGGACGCCAAGGTCACATGGTGTGTCGCGGCACGTGATGCCAAGGTCACATGGTGTGTCGCAGCATGTGATACCAAGGTCCCATGATGGGTCGCGGCATGTTATACCAAGGTAGCATGGTGTGTCGTGGTATGCGATACCAAGGTCGCATGGTGTGTCGCAGCATGTGATGCCAAGGTCACATGGTATATCGCAGCATGATGTAATACCAAGGTCATGTGGAGTACCGCAGCATATGATACCAAGGTCACATGGTACGTCGCAGTATGTGATAGCAATGGCACATGGTGTGTTGCAGCATGTTATACCAAGGTCACATGGTATGTCGCGGCATGTGATACAAATGGCACATGGTGTGTCGTGGCATGCGATACCAAGGTCACGTGGTGTGTCGGAGCACGTGATGCCTAGGTCACATGGTGTATCGCAGCATGATGTGATACCAAGGTCACATGGTGTTTCGCCAGCATGTGATATCAAGGTCACATTATGTGTCGCATCATGTGATACTCAGGTCACATGGTACGTCGTAGTATGTGATACCAATGTCACATGGTGTGTCGCAACATGTGATACGAAGGTCACATGGTATGTCGCGTCATGTGATACCAAGGTCACATGGTGCGTCGCGTCATACGATATCGAGGTCGCATGGTGTGTCGCAGCATGTGATGCCAAGGTCACATGGTGTATCGCAGCATGATGTGGTATCAAGGTCACATGGTTTACCGCAGCATATGATATCAAGGTCACATGATGTGTCGCGGCATGTGACATCAAGGTCACATGGTGTGTCTCAGCATGTGATACCAAGCACTGAAACGGAAAATACTGCAGAGGATATACCTGTCAAGCAGTGAGGGTGTATGCTATCTGGGGCAGTCTGAGCCCGGCTGAGTCACTTGAACTACTGGAGTCTGAACGTAGGTCAGCTACATCCTGTGCTGAAGGCCATGATGCAAAGACCCGCCAACGAAATTAAGCTGGAGCCAATTCAGTTAAAAGGAACCAAGAGAATGGAATGAATGGAACAAAGGAGTAGTATTAAGCGACCAATGAATTAAGCAAAGCAGAAAACAAGGATGTGTCATAAACATTGTCCCACGGTTTCAAACAGATGCTCGAGATTTTAGAGGTGGACAAGTGAACAAGGAACCTAATTATTGTCGATCTATCCGAGGAGCACATGAAAGGAGCCATCGATAGGATTTGGACGATAGATTTGGCAACGGCAGCAATTCAGACGCAAGTTAGGCATACAATCAGAAAGGTAATGGGCGTTCTATGGCACCAAAAAAAAACTGCATATGAAGCCAGCGCCAGCCGACCGTACCTTCGTGCCGTGCAGAGGTGCTGACAAACCCCGCTTCTGGGAGCGCTGTACAATGTAAGCAGGTCCAGAGAAGGAGGGGGAACACGTGCAAAGAGAGTATGTAAAAAAAACACGTGACAACTGGTGAGAAAAGCATTAATATGACTGAGGGAGGTGAAAAGGTGAGAACTGGACAAACTTCAAAACCAAGGTAAAAAGAAACGTTCGATGCTATTTTCGAGTAACAAATACCAATGTATATTAATTGCTCTGCACAAACGCAGATAAGGCATGTTGATTTGGAATCATTACATACAATATAAATGAATCCTATCTAAACCAACAGAACTCGATTACATGCAACTGATGAATCATTTTGGTCTTGTTCTTCTGATTGAATTGATATGTACCTCTGTGTTTTCGTACTGAGGTTTGAGTCTTAGCTAAATGTGACGATCGGGAGCTAAGGTATGTTGTGGCCGTTATTTAGGAGCTAAAGCGTGGTGTGACTGTTATTTAGGAGCTAAAGCGTGGTGTGGCTGTTATTTAGGAGTAAAATGTGGATGTGAGTAGCGATTGAGATGTGGAGCTATTAACTGGGAGAGTAGGTCTCACCAAGTATGATGCAGACATGCGAAATTTGGAGCCTCTAGATGCCCTTAGTGGACTCGCTATATGTATAATATCAGCGGAATTGAAGAGCAGGCATTCACGGAAGACCAGACATTTCTGATTGATGACCTTAGCAATAGAATCACGAACTTGGCTCAGTGATGGCATGGTGCACTTTACATATGCAGCTAGAGCTTAGACGAGGCTGCTAACTCACGCGGCGAAAGTTGCCCAGCATCTCTGAACTATTGAAAACGTTTTATGTCAGCCATGCCTTTCAAAGAACCAGATACGTTGAAGGTCAGCTTACTTTAGGAAGGCGATACTGATGGATTTCTCAGTTGGATTATATGATTTGGTTAAACCGTGTGCTGTCATGCGTGAGTGTTCACGTTTGGCGCATGCTCTGTTCTACCACACCTCTTGTTTCGTGGAGATCCCGCAGCGCTAGTGGTGGTAATTAACTTACATCAAACTAATATCAGCAATATTTTGGAGAGGGCTAGACTGCTAAGCTTGAATTAAGCCTGAGCTTGAAGACAGACTTGAATTACGCTTCAAGTCATTCAAGTCTGCTACAAAAAGTATCTCCTTTGCATAATAAACACGAACTCGCGTCTTAAAAGCTCCGCTAAATGGTGAGGACTGGTGGGAAAATCGAGACGCTGTGTCAAGTAAATAAGTTCTGAGAAATCAGTAGAACCATGAGGTGAACCTAGTCAAAATGTAAGAGAAACAACTTCCCGAACATTGAAAGCTGTTCAACAGAAATGTTTCAGCATAGTGTAGGGCAAGTTGGGATCCAAGAAGTAACGAAGCGCTTACACAAGATGCAATGAGTCATTAACCCAGCATATATTAGTCCTGGCCGAACGCCATTGACTTCAGGGGTGGGGTTTAACGCCTCCTCCTTCCTACCTATCTCAGCAACCGATGAATGGATCGATGTGATTCCGACGACGATTGATATGATTTACCACATCCCTGCACTGCACTGTACTGCCTATTCACTGCTATGCACCATGCTCATCTCGCGGTATAGTAATTTTGACCTTCTGGTCATGGATAACGTGACAGATCAGGTCGAGTGAAGATATGACTTGTTCGGAAGTCCCAACTTCCCGACAACTTATCTGAGCACTCAATCAACAGTTTGGTCCGATCTAGACGCCAATCGAGAATCGTTGGTCATGCCAGTCTCATGCGTACCTGCATGAATTGGCCTTTGGTGTTCACGGTTGAAGTGGCATGGTTTACGCGATGATGAAGTGAATGAAAAATAGAGAAAAATTTCCAAAGGCACATCTTCTTGCAAATTTACCTCAACAGCCAATGGTAATAGCCAATGCCAAATCGTATAGGTTAGTAATCTAAGATCGATAAGCAATTATAAAATAATTTTTAATTTAATATCATGCACCAGGTATATTTGAGCTGTGACGACCTTCATAAAAGATCCAGGGTACCTTGCTTTAATGTGTATGTTTTTTATATATATATATATATATATATATATATATATATATATATATATATATATATATATATATATATATATATATATATATATATATTTGTACTAGTTAAGATGGAATGACAAATTGTGAAAACACCGAGCAATGGAAGCATAGCCTTATTAACAACGTTTCGGCTCACGCCTTTCTCAAGCTATGGACAATTTACAGGCATAGCGGCATTTAGCACTTGTCGTCTTTTTCTTCTTTTGTTTTCTTCTTTTTTCTTTCTCCTCTTCTTTCTTTTCCCTTTACTTTTTCCCCTCTCTTCCTTCCCACTTCGAACACAGGTCACGAGACATCAATCACAAATTTCACTGTCTGGTTCATTCGGTGTCAACACATGCGAAGTGCTTTATGATTGATGTCTCGTGACCTGTGTTCGAAGTGGGAAGGAAGAGAGGGGAAAAAGTAAAGGGAAAAGAAAGAAGAGGAGAAAGAAAAAGAAGAAAACAAAAGATGAAAAAGACGACAAGTGCTAAATGCCGCCATGCCTGTAAATTGTCCATAGCTTGAGAAAGGCGTGAGCCGAAACGTTGTTAATAAAGCTATGCTCCCATTGCTCTGTGATTTCACAAAAAAAAAAAAAAAAAAAAAAAAAAAAAAAAAAAAAAAAAAAAAAAAAAAATATATATATATATATATATAAATATATATATATATATATATATATATATATATATATATATAAAAAAAAAAAAATAAAAAAAAAAAAAAAAAAAAAAAAAAAAAAAAAATTATATTATATATTATATATATATATTATATATATATATATATATATATATATATATTATATATATATATATATATATATATATATATATATATATATATATATATATATATATATTATATATATATATATATATATATATATATATATATATATATATATTCTATTGCTCTGTGTTTACATATATATATATATATATATATATATATATATATATATATATATATATATATATATATATATATACATATAGTCTACAAGCATAATTATCTGGACAAGGTCTTGTGCTTCTACGATTGAACTTCGTCGCATGGCAATAGTGTTTTTTTTTTCATTTGGGCTCGGCAACCGTCAAATACAGTCAGATTCACTACACTGTGAATCCATCCTCACATCCCTCCCCCCCCCTGGAGTTTCGAGCGAATGTGGAAAGCCTATGGTGACATCGGCTAGGAACCGGCTCCGACGGTCCAAGGTCATCTCTGGCGGTTACGGGTCCTGTCGGTCGTCTCGGGGCCCTCTTCTTTGTCTCAGAGGCCCCTCTTTATTAGCGAGGCCACCTCCGTCAGTCCGGGGACCCTTCTAACGACAAGGAGCCTCTCCGTCGGTGTTGGGGCCCTTCACCTTGGCTCGTCCCGGAGTCCTCAGCGTCTGCCCGTGGACACTCTCCGTCAACTCGGGAGCTTCATTTACCCGGCGTCTTTCGGGCAATGTCGTGCTGGAAAAAAGACGATGAAAGGAAAAAACACCTACAATTTGATTGGTAGCTAACCGCATTCTGGAAGACCATTTAAACCAAACTCACTGCACGCTGAAGACAAGAGCAGATGCCTAATCGAAGCTTTCCAAATGCATAGAACAAGAAGACCGTCCGAAAGCTTCATCTCTTTCTCTCTTTCTCTCTGTCATTATGTCACTCTGTCACTCTGTCACTCTGTCACTCTGTCACTGTCACTCTGTCTCTCCGTCTCTCTGTCTCTCTGTCTTTCTGTCTGTTCTGTCTGTCTGTGCAGTCAGTCAATCAATCAATCAGCCAAGTAGTAAATCAGTCAATCAGTCAATCTGCCAACCTGTCAATATGTTTATCTGCCAATATGTCAATCAGCCAATCAGTCAATCAGTCAATCAGTTAATGAGTCAATCTGTTCATCTGTATATATGTATATCTGTATATCTGTCTATCTGTCTATCTGTTTATCTGTCTATCTGTATATCTGTCTATCTGTCTGTATATCTGTCTGTCTGTCTGTCTGTCTGTCTGTCTGTCTGTCCGTCTTTCTGTCTTTTTTCTGTCTGTCTGTCTCTCTCTCCCTCTCCCCCCCCCCTCTCTCTCTCCCTCTCCCTCTCTCCCCCTCTCCCTCTCTCTCTCTCTCTCCCTCTCTCTCTCTCCCTCTCTATCTCTCTCTCTCCCTCTCTCTCTCAACAAGTGGTAGATAATTCAACAATACGGCTCCTAGTGTATTTTCACTTGGAAGAGTAATGAACACTATCGCTGGGTTAGTTATTTGTATTTATGGGCCTACCGCTGATATCGCTGTCATCAAGGATAGGAAAATCACGAAACACAGAGCCAAGAAAGCAGCAGTTAAACGGGCGCTTGACGCGTAGCCGCCGCCATATGCGACCCAACTGACGGGTCATAAATCTCTGGCGAGTCCCGCAAGAAGAATTCCACAGGAAATGGCACGCACACTGTCCGAAAACACGCCGTTTAATCTCAGCCAAGAGAAACCACCAATCGAAAAACAATCGGACGTAAGTCAAGCAGTGGAATAAAAAAAATGCCGTGTAAGCCACCAGCTCTAGAAAGAACACGTTCTGTGCCTTCGACCAGTGCACAGGGGACAGCCCCTCTGGCCACAAAGAAACAGGAATTTCTTGCGCATGCGCTTTCCGATAGCGCATGTGACGCTACTGGAACATCTATCCAGTTTAAGTTTGCAGGCATTTTATATTTATTCAAGCAACCAAGCAACCAAGCAAGCAACAACCAAGCAACCAAGTAAGAAACAACCAAGCAACCAAGCAACAAACGAGACCTAAAATCTCTCCAGAAACAAAAACCCAGATCGGCCAGTTGGTCACACACCGCCGCGAAGCCGGAACACCACCAAGGGGCTTCGACGCCGCGGGCGCAACGAAACGGCTACTGCCAACGTGCTCGCACTCACAGCACCGCGGGGACAAAGAAAGCCAGGTTGCGCCGAAGGCGTGCAAAGCAAGCCGCGCCAACGCCAGCTGACCAACACAAAGAACACCCAGAAGACGGGTCGACGCCATTTTTGGCCGCCCAACCCAACCGACTGCAACTCGCCCGACCAGCCTGTCACTAACTCGACTACCTCTTCACTACCGACTTCTAGCTACTCTTCATCACCAACTTCTAGCCTGCTCTAACAGTGCAGTGATATACAATGCTTCTGTGCCTCTACTCTTCCGACCGCCGCTCAACCATCTTTAACTTCAGCTACAGGTTGGTCCGGCGGTGCCGCTGCCACCCCCACATACCGCCGAAACTGTAAGAAGTGTATGCCCCTCGTCTCCTACCCCGAAGCCAAACCCAAGACTCACACCAAGCACAACAACTCATCATGAACACCAACACCACACCCAACACTCCGACGGGGGATTTTCTCCTCTGCCGTCGGCTAGATGGTCTTCCCATGGCCTCCCTTGACCCATGGCTAGTGGAGATTCAGATCACCCGTCGGACAGAAACGCCCCGACACGCACACCACCTAAAAACGGGGCAGCTCTTGATTCAGGCCTGGAACACAAAAGACGCCGACATACTAAAAGACATCCAATACCTCGTAGGAGAACTGGTCATTATATCACTAGACCCACACCGCAACACCTCTCAGGGAATCATACATGCATGGGAGCTGGCTTACATGACTGAGGAGAAATTGGCTCACAGATTTGCGAGCAAGGGGATCTCATCGGTCTACCGGCCCCCCGCCCTCAAAAACAAACAAAACACACACATTGTCATCCTGACTTTCACCTCCAAACAGCAACCCACACACGTCAGAGCAGGTTACATCACCTACAAAGTAACACCACGCGCACCCCTCCCACGGCCCTGCTCCTTCTATCAAGGATACGGCCACACGAGGGGGGACTGCAAGCACACAAA
The DNA here is from genome assembly GCA_034440615.1 of Ashinkailepas kermadecensis. Taxonomy (NCBI): domain Eukaryota; kingdom Metazoa; phylum Arthropoda; class Thecostraca; family Neolepadidae; genus Ashinkailepas; species Ashinkailepas kermadecensis. The sequence continues at coordinate 395,694 of JAOTOM010005066.1, forward strand.
TCCCACATACGCCCACTGTGCCGGCCCACACCACACCAACACCTGCAACAGCGAAACGTGGCGATGTGTCGGTTGCGACGGCGACCACGGCTCCCGGGACGGGGCCTGCCCTCGGTGGAGGAAGGAGAAAGACATCCTCCGACTCATCCACTTAGAGGGCTGGGACCCGTCGCGGGCAAGGGTGTGGGCCGCCGAACAGTATCCGTCGCAGCTTGCTCAATCCCTTCGCCACCAAGAGCCGTCCACACAAACGCACACATTTTATACGGCTACCCCACTAGACTCAACCGACTGCTCCAGGAAAACTCAGACAGACCCGACAATAGTCATTAGACCAGAACCCACAACACAGAACACGACACGAGCACTGACACCATCCCCCATACCATCGCCCATACCACACCGCGAAGCACTCAAGCTATCACTCCTACCATGCCCACCAGAAACATCTGAAGCACCACCAGCACCACTCACACGACGCAAAAAACACCCTAACCATTATGGACCAATCACAGACTCCGACGACGACTGCATTGGCTCAGACACCTCAGATAACACACCTCAGACTACCCAAGCACCGACAACACGAGCAACCAACAAACCAAACACTACATCTACCAACAAACCACACACCATAACTACCAAGAAATCCAAATATCGCACCAAAACCACCCGACACTAAACAGCATCCGAACAAACAATATCCGAACAATTCTCCCTCCCACTCTTTCCCAACTCTACCTATGACGTGTAAAAGAAACAAACGAAGATGTAACAAACAAACAAACAGGCTGGTGTGTGGATGTCAACACCACGGCCTAAAACAAACGTAAAAAGAAAAGAAGAGAAAATAACAAAAAAAAACAACCAAAAACAAACAATAAACAAACAAACAAAATAAAAACAAACAGAAAAAATAACTTTAAAAAAACATACCAACAAAAGAGAGAGGAAAGAAAAAGAACTCAACAAAACCCATAACAGTGTATGACATGACATGTGTTCTTGCAATGTTCACTCGAAAGGCGATGACCCCCCCCCCCCTCCCCCCAACTACGCCCCGGCACCGCCCGGACCACCATCTTCAACTCATCTACCAAGACGTAAACAGCCGATATCACCCGACGGTGGCAGGCTGGTACACCTCAATCACACACACACACACACACACACACACACACACACACACACACTTGCAGGCATTCGGCTCACGACAGCACAGCATACATCACAAACAAAACCAACGACACCAACACACATTCGGCTCACGACAGCACAGCATACATCACAAACAAAACCAACGACACCAACACACATTCGGCTCACGACAGCACAACATACATCACAAACAAAACCAACGACACCAACACACATTCGGCTCACGACAGCACAGCATACATCACAAACAAAACCAACGACACCAGCACACATTCGGCTCACGACAGCACAACATACATCACAAACAAAACCAACGACACCAACACACATTCGGCTCACGACAGCACAACATACATCACAAACAAAACCAACGACACCAACACACATTCGGCTCACGACAGCACAACATACATCACAAACAAAACCAACGACACCAACACACATTCGGCTCACGACAGCACAACATACATCACAAACAAAACCAACGACACCAACACACATTCGGCTCACGACAGCACAACATACATCACAAACAAAACCAACGACACCAACACACATTCGGCTCACGACAGCACAGCATACATCACAAACAAAACCAACGACACCAGCACACATTCGGCTCACGACAGCACAACATACATCACAAACAAAACCAACGACACCAACACACATTCGGCTCACGACAGCACAACATACATCACAAACAAAACCAACGACACCAACACACATTCGGCTCACGACAGCACAACATACATCACAAACAAAACCAACGACACCAACACACTTTCGGCTCACGATAGCACAACATACATCACAAACAAAACCAACGACACCAGCACACATTCGGCTCACGACAGCACAACATACATCACAAACAAAACCAACGACACCAACACACATTCGGCTCACGACAGCACAACATACATCACAAACAAAACCAACGACACCAGCACACATTCGGCTCACGACAGCACAGCATACATCACAAACAAAACCGACGACACCAACACACATCTTACCCGGCCCCCTGGTGGAGCGACGAGTGCCACACATTAACCAAGACAGAAGATTTCATTACAATATCGCCGCCCGTTTGTAGATATCGTCGAAAACCAGGAGGGGTGGGCGGATTCCGCCTCCCCCCTCGGCGCACGTGTTAATATATATTTATCACACGCAACTATGACAAAGTAGCTTCAGTAACGCAATAATAACACAGCATCGATGCAATTTTACCACATAGAGATAGCTTCTGGCTCACTTGTATTCTCATTGCCAATATCGTACGTAGTTTGTACCGGCCTCATTGAGCGTCAGTGACAATGGTGTCGTGTGCTGTCACACCGGCCACATTGAGCGTCAATGACAATGGTGTCGTGTGCAGTCCACACCGGCCACATTGAGCGTCAGTGACAATGGTGTCGTGTGCAGTCCACACCGGCCACATTGAGCGTCAGTGACAATGGTGTCGTATGCAGTCACACCGGCCACATTGAGCGTCAGTGACAATGGTGTCGTGTGCAGTCACACCGGCCACATTGAGCATCAGTGACAATGGTGTCGTGTGCAGTCCACACCGACCACATTGAGCGTCAGTGACAATGGTGTCGTATGCAGTCCACACCGACCACATTGAGCGTCAGTGACAATGGTGTCGTATGCAGTCCACCCCGGCCCCATTGAGCGTCAGTGACAACGGTGTCGTATGCAGTCCACAACGGCCACATTGAGCGTCAGCGACAGTGGTCACAATTCAGTTGTAGTAGCAAGGTATGGGAAGGCAAAATTTAACTTGTCATTGGTGCGTGCATAGAGAATCTTCAGCCTGTGTCAGTACTGTGGGGAAAACTGCTCTCACTTGTAAATAGTTCACAAGATTTTAATCCTACCTTAATCGTTCAAATTGTGTACTACCTATTTCCTTTCATATTATGTATATATATATATATATATATATATATATATATATGTATATGTACATATCAATATTATTTCCTCTTGTATTTCCTCGTTCATTTTCTTCTCTCTTCCCTCTCTATTTTCCTTCCCTTCCTCCCCCTATGTGCATCGGTATTCTTCAGTTATCCCCTCTTCCGTTCGTCTTTTCCCCATTTGGAAAAGACCAGTGTTTATGTACCTACTGAAGCCGACGATATAAGCATATTGCATCCTTGCAGCTACCGTGGCACTACCGATAAACAACTTAGCGCACCGCACTGACGGAAACGCCGCTCAACCATCCCGTAAGATGGAGCACTCGAATATGGTGAGGCGTCACATGGATCTCCTGGCTCCGAACGATGGGCAGAGCAGGAGGGTGAGCTAGTAAATTGGACGGGAGCAGAAGAGGAAAGAGTGATAGAAGTAGGGGATGGAACTAGGGAATTGGGAGGAGAGGTGGCAGCTAATGAATGGGAGACGTGAACCAAGGGAAAGATGGGCAGTTGTAGGGGAGAGAAGTGTACCATAAAGAAAAGAGTAAGCAATGGAAATGGACTGGTCAAAATAAGAAGTAAATGTATAAGAAGTAGAATATGGAAAAGGATCAGCATGATAAAAATTGATCCCCTAATGGAAAGTTCCACAGGGGAACATAGAGCCATTAGCCATGCTGTAGATAGGTTCAGCGGAAGAGGTAAGGGCTGGAAGGGACATAGGCCAGGGCCGCGGAGTGAGAAGAGAATAAGGTAGGCGGTAGAATTTGAAAGGCGGAAGCCATGGCAGGAGGTTTGGTTGAGAAAAGAGTAAGATGAATAAAGAGAACTAGAGAGTGGGAGAGGACCCTAGGGAGAGATCAGCGCAGGAATGAGGAGTGCCATGGAGGGAGAGAAGAAAGGGGAGGGGAAGGGTAGGAAGAAATTGAAAGAGATGATAGACATGAAAGAGTAGAAGGGTGGGTAGGTATGCAGACATTGATGGGGAGATGGAAGGTGAGAGATAATTATGAAAATAAGCCCCGAGAGACTAGAGGACGTTGGCAGGAGAAACAACGCGAGGACGGTAGATGGTAGAGGATCGGAAGAAGTTCAGAAGGGGTGAAGAGAGTGTCTGAGGAAGGAAGGAAGGAAGTCGACCTACCGACTGACCTTGTAGGATCAAGAGAGGGGAAGACTCGAAAGGGAGAGGGAAGCGGATCGAGGAGGGCTGAGTGAGGGGAGAGGGCCTGAGGAGGTAAAGGAGGCGACCCACCGATTGACCTCGTATGATCAAGAGAGGGGAAGATTCGAGATGGAGAGAGAGGAGGATCTGGGAGGGCTGAGCGAGAGGAGAGGGGCCGAGGAGGTAAATGAGACGACCCACTGATGGGAACAACAGGAAATAGAAACAAAAATACTGGAGAAGTGGAGAGGACCAGAAAAGGTCTTGAAGTGGACATGGGAGATACGAGATAGGAGGATATGATGAGGGAGGCAAAGGACCCACCGAGAGTAGAGGAGGAACAGGGATGCCGTGAGGGGAAGAGTGAAGGATCGGAGAGGGCCTGGGAAAGAGGTACAGGATCGGAAAGGCCTGGGAGAGAGGGGCAAGAGATCAGTCACGCTGACGGTCACGATTCGAGACCGACGACCGACGAGCGCCGCAAGCCGACCAAGAGCAAACACCAGTCACCGCCGCCAAACACGCCGCCGCGCCGCCGCTAATGCCCAGCATACGTCACAATTCCGGCCCTTCAGCAGCACCTCGGCCCGCCCACCGCACCCAGTTGGCATGCTAACAACATTAGCCCACACGCTGCGGCCCCAGAGAATCACCCATTCGGGGTGTGGGGCCGAAGTTGTATGGAAAAAGAATGCATTTGCAATTCCAGCATATAGGTTGCTTTATTCCAGCCACACGAAGCATGTAATGACAGGCTAATGCGCCAATAGTTTGAACTTCTTGCAAAATTCCATGATTACGTCAACATATTTTGATCAAGTTGACTCTTCACGAGTCAAATCAGATCCTCCTGTTGCGAAAGTTTTAAGTAACGCTATCCTAACTTGACATATAATCCGAGATTATGATGAGTTATTTTGCCAGCATAAAGTCTTTTCTGCCAAAGATGATACTGATGGTTTTAATTTTTTTAGCATATAATTTCCAGCGAGCAGAGATATCACAGGACCTAGCAGACCCTAAGAATCACTCCTTATAATCAGCCTAGACTGGCTGTATTCCACGAATATCCAGGCTGTATAATTTTCTACCTGCATGTAAATTAATTTCTTCCCGACCTTTGGAAGTCATTTTCTCTAGAAGTTGTAATATCTACAGTTCTTGACATAAAAGAGAACCTTTGTCAATTAGCATCAACCTTCTAAAGTTGCTTACTTTATCATTGTATGCCATTATTTCGCCTAACCGAAGCGAATGTAGCTTAGCTTAGCGCTAACCCGAGTGCATTGACTCGGGGGAACACTAATGCCCCACCCCCTGTTTTTTCCCACATAACTCAAGAACCTTTTTATTCCCCATGCAGTCATCAATTCTGCATTATGTGTCATGGACTACTTTGAAATTAGCAACTTATTTGAAACAATATAATTTGTCCAATGTTTCTCAGTATGGAACAGTCCAGACAAAAAGTGCAAAGTAATGCACTAGCCATTACATTATGGAATGATGCACATCAAATGAAAACTGAAGATCAAGTATGGTTCAAATAATTGTCTTAGTTAATTTGTAAGATGTTCTTTGATACGGAGTGTAACAGTGGTTGCGAGTTAAGTCAACATGCAAGAATGTGCTGGTGTATGGGTGAGGGTCTTTGTGGAGGATGTTGATAGGTTTGTATGCATCTGCTATGTATATTATGCATGCGTTCCATCTGCATCAGTCTGCTTCGTCAATGCTCAATGCTCCCCCTAACACTTTCGCTTTGTTTCCTTGTGAATGCTGCAGTCGTTACTAGCTTGCTATCTGCCCGTAAATTTGCCAGGGTCGCATTTCTTGCTACTAACTGGTGGTGGCCTATCCGCAAAAACATAGCAAAACAGGATGCAAATTGTTCTGGTTGTGTGTGGTGGCACCCCATGACATCTCTTGCTTGCCTCCTGGGATACTCCTGTGTTGGCTGTCCTGATTTATGGGTAGCTCACCAAGGGAATTCCCACATTGGAAGGCCATATGAAAGTGCATGGAGCCAGATAGGACAGGCTACTGCATCTCATATGGGGACGACAGCTTAGACAAATAAGTATTTTATCAGAGGTCATCATAGATCACTACTTGTGGCGTGATTAAGGAGACCATGTTCTCCGTTTCGGCATTCTGAACAGAATTGTTCTGCTCTGGTTAGCAGGATATAGTTGTAACATGCGTGTATGCCCGAGTATGGACCAAAGTGACACATGATGCCAACGTAAGCCAATGCAGCATCAATGTAGACCACTCCTGATCACATCCCAGGGCACCATATTCACCCGAATTTCACTCGAAACATTGGGTGAGAAATGTAGTGAATACAACTGCGTGTCGTTGCTACCTGGTACGAAAAAAAGGGAACCCATTTGAATCGGGCGAGAGGCCAATTATAGGAGCGCATGAACTGTCCCAGGTCATTATTTGCCAAATGGATACTGGTCAGAAAAATAGGCACCGATTAAAGCTGAATCTGGATGTGGTATTTTATTGGCACCAGTGGCATGAAGTCCATATGGCAACAAGATCAAGCCAAGGTGCCTTTGACCTTTGGAGAGTCCACCATTAATTAAATATTACTGGCGCGTACCACCAATTTCCTTGTCATTTTTATCATTTTTAATACTATATTGCAATATAATATTATCTGAACTATTATCTGAACATCCAGCACTGGATGTTCAGATAATTGTATGAAAGGTATGACTTCCTAAGCTACCCAATTTTGCACTTGCCCTGACCATGACGTTAACTATGTGCGTCGACCATGACCCCAATGTCGACCCCAATAGCTAGAGCTAGAGTTGGAGAAAAGGTTCCATCCTGCTTTTTAGGTTCCCCCGGCCCGACGGGGGAGGGGTGGACCGGTGGTCGGGATTTGGGTGAAGGTGAAGGTTATGGGTACGTGGTCACTAAAATATGGATCAATGTGGCATTCCCAGGTTAGGGAGAGGGAGATGCGGGAGGATGCGAGTGTAATGTCGGGAGTTGTGTGTGATGCTCGTGGATTAAGTGGAGTGATGCAGGTTGGTGTGCCGGTGTTTAGCATTGTGAGATTTTGTTGGTTTGCCAGTGTGATGAGTGTGTGTGTGCTCTAATATCTAGGCGTGTTGGGTGTGTCCCAAAGTGGGTGGTGTAAGTTGAAATCCTTTTTGTATGTGCATGCCCCGCCTGACCTGTGTGTGTTGTGTGAATCGTGTCTGTATAGCGTGTATTGTGGTATTGTGTATTATATGTGTAGTGTGGTGTATTGTGGCAAACTGGTATGGGTCGCTGAGCTTAAAATGTGTTTCTTGGATGAATAGTGTGCTGTATGGTCCGCTTCAAGTGCGCACTGTTTAAATCCGTGTCATTGTCGTATGAGTCCATGTGTGTTCCATTGAATGACACCGATCACTTTATCTGGGTATTGGCGCGAGTAGTGCGTTTGTGGTGCGGTGGGTTAGTGTTTTGCTTTTGGTGGGAAAAGTTGATCCTATTGGTGTGGTAAGTTGAACACAAGTCTTGTGTATGTGCACAAATGCTGTGAAGTCTACTGAGGAGTATTAGTTTTCGTGTTGCAGACGTTTTATAGTCACTTTTTGTCACCTCACGTGTTCTGGTGAATTAATAGCATGAAGCATGAATTAATATGAGCATACCACGCAATATCACGTAATACGTAATGCCACGTAATGTCACCTTCGACCTTAATTTTTATATTAGTGTCACACCATGGATCAGAACATAACAATCTGCTAAACGCCAATAGGCTGAACAGCAATTTTATGCAATTTATTTCATGTTTCATGATAAAAACATCAGCAACATGCAACACATTAATAGACCACGGCTCGTCCACGGCTCTACTTGCCCGGATCGCGATTGTTCAACTGGTGCAATACCCACCTCATTTCAAATAAGTACGGCTGCCCATCTCCTGATTACCACAGCCAAAGTGGCTTGGGTGAATTTCAAGACAAAACACATGACTACAGCTATGTGCTGTGATCCGAAGCAAATATGTTGCGAATTAAGGAAATTAAAACATTTCTAAGTCAGGGAAAAAGTATTTCCAACCTTAAAAAGCATAATTTTTTCAAAGTTCACCATATATCTACCGCTCACGGTCCCCGTCCAACCAAAAATGGAGACATCTTCGAAGTGTCGACAGGTGGCTTATAAGCTCTCTTAACACCATATGAGGTGAGATAATGGTGGTGGCTCAACTCGTCTGGAGGAGCAGCCAGCCACACTTTCCCCTGCATTATCGACGCGCCGCCGCGTCTCGGGCCGCCGCACCCAACACAACGCGATATGTGGACCATCGACGACGACGACCCAGCCAGCGGCGGTCCGTCGGACGCCTGACCGACCGACCGACGCCGCCTTAGCACAAGAGTCTCGAGAGAAACGAGCTGAGGTGTGCGCAGTAAGCTGAGTTGGCCGCTGTTTATTCGGTCGCTGGAATTGTGCTAACTCCGGTGGGAAATTGCCGGGCCAAATGCCTGTATTTGACCTGGGAGCGGCTGGAAATGGCCGGAGGCGTACTGAGCTGGGTCTTCCAAACGTCTCTACAGCTACTCGACAGTTATGAAGGGGACCATTAAATGACAAACGTATGTGTATGCACTTAAATAGACATGGAAAGATAAATTGTTAACCATGTCCTGTTCTGTGAAATACTTCTTGCAACGTAAAATAGCAGTTAATCATTCAAGTTCATGCATCTATCCGCTTAGACGTGCGTGCAATATTCACCAGGGGAGGCAGTGGGATAATATTGGCCGTCCTAAAACAATGGTTTAATGTGTTATTCATTTTAACTGGTTAGAAAGTCGTAAGGATCCTTATTTTCGGTTGTACTAAACTGTGTAATCACAAATTATAATTGTTTGTAAAATATCTTTCTCAACAATGTCGAATATTTGCAATCAAGATTTCCCAACTGAATCCTTCGCTAGGGAACCATATGAAACCAACCACTGGAGTATAATGGTGGTGGAATGAATGTGATAGTCCAGCTCAGCCTGACGCAGACTATAGTGGCGGCGTACTCGTCCCTCTCCACAGCCGCCCCTCTGGCCTGCCGTGACCGTTTGACTCCCATTTCGTCCCGCATCCTGGCAGCCAACCCGACTATAGGGTGTCGTCTGAGCGTGGTGCCCACCAAGTATCATCGAACATTCAGGCTGTCTGCCGCAGCCAGCCGAGACCGTTCCGGATACGCGAGCGAATTATTTACGTTTTGATTTAGACCAATTGAGATAGGGCTGCGCGAACGGAATGCAAAGAGCAAGGTTGTTGCGTATAGTCAGCTAGTATAATTGTACGGAGCAGTGAGTTGTGGGGCGAGAGGTGGCGGTGATGCATGCAGTTATATATGATGGCAATTCATCAGGATTAAACACTAGTTATAGCACATGTGCAATTGCACAAAAGCATGCCAAAAATACCCAAAGGCACATGTGTCGTGCTTGGCGTGCCAAGCAAGATCAGCTGACAAGGTGGCAGGACGCTATGGCGTTATGCAATGGACAATACATCAGCTCAATTATGAGCTTAGAAGTGTGAGTCATGCCATGAAGTACACTGCTACGTCGTGAGCTAGGTTATGTCTCATGCCTGTGTCTTTAGACTATGCATTGCCAACAGTACTTATGTTGCGAATTGTGAAAATCATGCAAAATAAACAACGTGTGCAAATTATTCAGAGGGCTAACTGGATGCGTACGGACTCTAAAAGTCGTAACCACATCTAGTTATACTGCTGCCATTGTATGCTAGGTTCTGGTGTACATCGTGGTTCTGATCGTTCCTGCATCGTATCTGAAGCCGATGTTGCCAATTTGTGGCAGGTCATGAATATTTTGCATTGTTTGATCATCGACGACGTCCAGTCCTGTATCAGTCCAGGTCTGGGAACGAGTCGGTCCGTGGTTTCCAGCCGACACTGTTACCGGCGGCGGACCTGCCATTAGCACCCTCTGCCAGCGGCGGACCTGCTATTAGCACTCTTTGCCAACGGCGGACCTTCCATTAGCACACTCTGCCAACGGCGGACCTGCTATTAGCACTCTCTGCCAACGGCGAACCTGCCATTAGCACACTCTGCCAGCGGCGGACCTGACATTAGCACCCTCTGCCAGTGGCGGACCTGCCATTAGCACCCTTTGCCAGCGCGCTGCACCACTCCCTCAACACCATGCTAACTTTCGGCACATGTAAGAGGCTCAAACTTCTCGGGACTCGCCACTGTCAGAGGTTTGAATCCACTTGGTGGCAAGGATCTCAACTGTACTGCATCCACCGATGGCAGTGACTCCAGCCATAGGGTTGACAGCGACTCCAATTATAGGACACGTATGTTGACAGCGACTCCAATTATTGGCCATCCTTTAGTGCCAGGCATGAATGTCGTTCTCCATTACTTCGCAAGTACCTCGGCGCACACAATATTGAATGTGCTACGTGCATTTTGTTCCATTATGCATGGATGCCTATATGAGCGGTACCGAACATAATTTGTTGGCGTAACCGTGATATACATCAGCGTCCATAGGCTACACTGGATCGCATCAACTTAAGACAGGCGTGGGCACACAGCACTGACCAGCCACAGCCACCGGTGTCGGTGACTCGAGCTACCTCGAGATCCAGCTATGTCTCAGCCGGGGCGAGCCGTCACTGGCAGACAGACGTGGCCCGGACAGCTGGATAGCTGGACAGCTGGACAACTGGACAACTGGACAGCTAGACAACTAGACAGCTAGACAGCTGGGCAGCTGAACGAGCTCGGAGTCTGCCGGCGCCGCCTGTGCCGGAAGCCGCCCGGTCCGCTGCCCAGCTCTCACATATGACACCGCCAGTCATAGTCGGAGCTTCCGGTCACGGACGTCAGCGTCAGAGCCGCTCCAGAGACGGCGGCGCTGAGGGCCCGCTCATGGCTCGACCTTTATCGGTCCGGCTGGCAACAGTGAAACGGCTGCACGTGCGTGACGGACCGGGCTCTTCAGGCGCTCACTGAGAGAACTTCTTTGTGTTCGCTGTGAGGCTATACGGCGCCGCTTTGTGCCACCAGTCAGGAAATTCATTTGTTCCATCCCAGCTGACGTTTCATTAGGTAGTGTAATCAGTGCAATCTTTCAAAGTAAATCAACATCCGGTTTTGTGACAGCTTAACGCATCCAGCAGCTAACGCCGAGGGCCGTGTTGTTCAAATGACCTGGCCCATTTTGTGGAAGTCAAATAAGCAGTTGTTAATCAACCTAGATGGGATATTAAGAAGACATATTTTGATAGTTTCGATAATTTGTGAAGATTCGATAATATGAAGCGTTGCTTCATAGCTCATTGCGTATTGACTTTTGCTTGGTTACACTGTGGTCTAATTGCCCGGCTAACATTGTTTCACCATCAACTAATCAACTAATGAATGATGTAGTTTGAGGGGCGGCTGGTGTGATGGGGTGCAGCTCCACTGACCTAGCAGTCAGCTAGGGCACTGACCCAGCAGTCAGGGCACGACATCTCCGAAGCCCTTCAGG